>JAUIMM010001375.1:235000-335788 GCA_031769625.1 Taudactylus pleione
TCCCTGTATGTCACCCCTCTGTACACATTGCCTCCTCATTACTCTACACCCCTCTTATATACACACATGAGCTTTTTCCTATATCACTCCATGGTATCTTCTCTAAGGCTATTACATCCGTCACTCTCCCTGTATGTCACCCCTCTGTACACATTGCCTCCTCATTACTCTACACCCCTCTTATATACACACATGAGCTTTTTCCTATATCACTCCATGGTATCTTCTCTAAGGCTATTACATCCGTCACTCTCCCTGTATGTCACCCCTCTGTACACATTGCCTCCTCATTACTACTCTCATATATACACACATGAGCTTTATTGTTATCTATATACACTGACAAACATCCTTAACCTGTCACCATAAAAATCTTTCATACTCCTCCTACAACTATAATTATCTCTCCTGCTTCTATCAGCTGGTGACATATCTCCAAATCCAGGCCCCACTCATAACGGAATATAAATCCAGCAAACCTCATGCATATCAGGTTTCCTCCATCACCCTCCCAGTCACTATAATGTGCCTTATGGAATGTATGCTCTGTCTGCAACAAATTTGCATCCATCCATGACCTTTATCTCAAATAACCTCAACCTTCTGGCGATAACAGAAACATGGCTCACACAATCAGGCTCTCCCTCCGCTGCAGCACTGTCACACGGTGACCTACACGTCACACACATCTCCAGGCCTGGTAATAGTAAAGGAGGTTGGGTTGGAATATTACTGTCCCAATCTATCACATACACAGATCTCCCACAGGTACCATCACTCACATTTACATCATTTGTACATTCTATCATGACTGTCACCCCTTTCTCTCTGCGTATTGCTCTCTAATGCCCACCTGGGCCACCCTAACAATCTCTGGAACATATTTCTGCCTGGCTCCCTCACCCTCCTATCCTCAGACATCTCCACCATCATCATGGGTGATTTCAGTATCACTACTGACAGTCCACAATCACCTCATGCCTCCAGTCTACGCTCTGTAACCTCCTCTCTCGGTCTCTCCCAATCAGAGGTGTAACTAGGGTCTTCAGAGCCCAGGGCAAGTTTAAGATTGGCATCCCCCTCCCCACCATCACCACTACCATGTAGTAAAATACATAAAAAAATGAAAGTGGTCACATACCGGAAGGGGCGCGACAACATGACACGTCAGCCATATCTGTCACTCTGAGAACATTCCATTCCGTATGCAACTTACCTATATGGTGGTTTCTTACAATCTGGAACCTCTGAAGAAATGTATCCTCCCTGGGACGACAGTGCCTTTCAGTCAGTATTCACTATTCATGTAGGTCACACGACCAGATGATGTCTGTTTGTGTTGAAATATCAAAAAGATCATCACCATACAACAGTGGTTCAACCAGACTCGTTCCCCCTGTGTAACTTCCCTCCCAATGAAGCTCTCAGCCACACAATATGCCCCTGCGTCATCTCTCAGCACACCATCACGCACCCCCCTGCATCATCATCTCAGCACACCATCACCCACCCCCCTGCATCAACTCAGCACACCATCACCTCCCCTGCATCAACTGTCAGCACACCATCATCTCCCCTCGTCTCTCAGCACACCATCACCTCCCCCTATGTTGTCTCTCACACCATCACCTCCCCCCCACGTTGTCTCTCAGCACACCATCATCTCCCCCCTGCATCGTCTCAGCACACCATCACCTCCCCCCTGCAACATACCAGTCACACCACCTCCCCCCTGCATTATCTCTCAGCACATCATCACCTCCTCCCCGCATCATCTCTGTCACACCATTATCTCTCCCCTGCATTGTCTCTCAGCACACAGACACATGCACTGACACAGATACATATACACACACACCTCTTTCACACAAATGCAGCCAGCCCCCTCCCTTCCCTGGCACCACACATGAAAATACTAACACACTTGGTGTCAGCCGAGTTTCTCCCCCCCCCGCGGTAGCTTGGTCCCTACCGCCCCCCCAATACACATGAGTGGTGATCTCCCACCCCCTTACCGTGCCAGCTTAGCCACCCCCAATACATATCTGTGGTGACTCGAGTGGAGATAGCCCCGGTGAAGGAATAATCACTCTTCACCAGGCGCAGGCAGCAACTCTCAGGTCAGGATAGAGAATGGGAAGACTATCCGAGAGGGGCTGTGAGCTTCCGCTGCGGACAACCCAGCAGACATGCTTGCCTGCTCATTAAAGTCAGTCAGGATGCAATGCTGGGGGTGGGTGGTGCGGGTACATTGCCCTGGCCGGTGGCTCCCCCTCTGCTGGGCCTACCATGGCGCCAAGGGCATGTGCCCTGCTCAACCTTCCCCTAGTTACACCAATGCTCCCAACGGACTCCTCTACACATCAGGAGGGTCACTGCCTTGTTCTGCTAACACCAAGGAAGAACTAGAAGAGGTTGTCTGTCATTGATGCATTAGTGTTAGCTGTAACATGCATAGATTATATACAATCAGTGAGATATTAAAAGAAAGAGAATTAGAAATGTGAATACAGTATGAAGCGTGTGTAATAAGGAAAGTCTGAGCCGTACAGCCCTACCATTAATTACTCATATTTATGTTTATATATATGTGTCTTTCTCGCTTGTTATATATCGAGATAATAAATTCTTTATTCCAAATCCCTCAATATTGATGTTTTATTCTCTTTACTCTTATGTCTATTTATTTCACATTCATTGGTGATCCCAAAACAGATCTTTCATATCGAATAACTTTTTTTTTTTAAATTTGAGTTTTGTTTTTTTGGGGGGGTTTTTTCAAAAAATTTTGACAACCAAAAAAAGAAATTATACATACAGGATATCGTGCCATTCTTTTCAGCATTAACAAATGAACCAAGTCTGAATCAGCAACTTGCAGAAATAAAATTATATGATACAACTCACTATAAAATTTCAATCACCGAATTCCACAAAAAGAACGTTCACAGGCATGAAGAAAAATAAAAAAATAAAAATTTATAAAATGAAAATAAATAAAGTAAAATAAAGCATATATACATATAAAAGATATGATCTGACCCCAGTGTGGCAAGGCCTTTCATTATTATCTCAAAATTCCAGCTATGGAGGCATATAAAATAACCCTCTGAACAGAATGGGAAATTTATTTTTGGGGATATATATCACTCCAGATTATGAAGCAAACACCAAGTCGTGGTTTCAAACTGCTTCATTATGTGTGCTTTGGTGTCGAGATCCAAGCTGTCAATGTATACACCTCATTTAGCATGAAAACGGATCACCCCTTTCTCAACATCAGGCAGGGGCAGAACTGTGGGAGACAATGGAGGCGCCTGCCGCCGGGCTCCAGCTCTGAAGGGGCACCTCCTCCATTGTCCACAACATATTCACCCCACTTAGGGCTGTAACTATGTACCCGGAGTGTACTGTCACGGCCGCCCAATACATGGCAGCCATTCCCAGCATCTGAGAAGCCACCATACACTAGAGGAGAGCTCCATGTCAGACCATCAGCTGCCACCTTCATCTATCTGTAGCCTGTCTGCATGCAAATTGCTACATTACAGTATAAGTGGCTGTGATATGGGGGGGCACCAAATTATAACTTGCCTCCGGGCGTCTGGGATGAATTTACGCCACTGACATCAGGTAAAGTGGCCCGTCTGTCGAAATATATGATTTGAAGCAGTGTATTTTTTATCGCCTCAAGAAGGCGCAGTAGGGACTCTAATTTCCAAGTATAACCTTTTTCACTACAGTGACGACTACTGTAAGAAAGGGTAACAGTTCTGTTTTTCTCCCTTTGTAGATCCCAGTTCGCAAAATTAGTAAATAACATAGCTATTGGGTCTTTCTGAAGATGTGAGACACAAATCTTGTTTATAAAGACCATAACTTTTTCCCCAAATTTTTGTATTTTGCCACATTCCCGCATATTATGAAAGAATGTGACTCGGGAAGCTTTGCATTTTGTGCAACCTCCTGATTCTCACAAGTTCCCGAATATAGATAGACAGTAATTTGTTAGACAATGTCTAGATAGACGCCAGATGTTAGACAGTGAAAAGTTTGACAGGGACAAAAGTCAGACAAACTAAAGTTAGACATGTAAAAAGGTCGACACAAAAATGGTCAACATTCTTTTAACAATTTTTAGGGTTAGGCACTTACCCCCACGGTTAGGGTTAGGCACCAGGAGGGAGGGTGAAGATTAGGGCTAAAAAAAATAAAAATTGTCGACTATTTTTGTGTCGACCATTTTCATGGTGAACTTTTGACCATGTCGACATTTTGTACCTTTCAACATTTTTACATTTCTAACTTTAGTGTGTCTGACTTTTGTCCCTGTCGAACTTTTGTCCCTGTTCTAACTATTCACTGTCTAACATATGGGGCCAAATGTAATAGGGTGAGAGTTTAGAAAAGTGAGAGTTTCTGACACTTTTTAAACTTTGCCAATGTAATAGGAGAGGTGAATATGGATTTTTTTTTTCAGGTACACCACTATGGATTACTTCGGATACTAGGTGAGTATGTGTGAGTGTGCATGTATGTTTTATTAAAATTATACTTTCACGGTGTAAGTTTGTTTATTTACGTATTTCTTTAGTTGTGGAACTACAAGTGCCAGCGGGCCCGTAATGCCCCGCATGCTGGTATTTGTGGTTCTCCAAATACCAGCATGCAGGGGAGGCTTGCTGGTACTTGTGGTTCTACAAATAAAGACAATATGGAAAACTTATTTTTACACTTTACACTATCAACCCGGCACCCACCGCCCTAGGGTGCCGGGGATAGCCCCGGGCTATCAGTCTAGGCCTGGGGTGCCCTGGAGAGGGGTACCCCTTTATTGGGGTGAAAGGTTTTCCCTGGCTGTGGCATTATCCCCCTGCTAGAAAGAGTTCGGTGCTGGTTCAGGAATTTTCAGGGGACCCCTACTCGTTTTGTCCCCTGATTTTCCAGAACCAGGACCAGCTCAACAAAGCCCTGTGCTGGTTCTTAATATACAGGGGCCCCCTACGTATTTTGGCCCCTGTATTTTTAGAACCAGAACAGGCTTTATAAAGCCCGGGCTGGTTATGCTTTTGGGGAGGGGGTGCACGTTTTTTTTTTTTTAACACACACAGAAGCCATCACGGATCTCACTGATCTGTGATGGCTTCTCTAAAACTCGCACCTTTTAATGCTACTCGCATTAAAAGGTGTCAGTTTACATTGTCCTAAACTCGCCTGCACTCGCAAATGCAGTAGCCTCGAGCTGAAAAGTTCGCAGGCTATTGAATTTGCGAGTTTCAGTACAAACTCGCACTTTTTAAAAGTGCGAGAAAGTGCGAGTTTGTACTGTTACTAAAACTGACTACCTATTACATTTGGCCCAATATATCTTTATCAAGGCATAGAGGGTAATTTCCAAAGTGCTCACTGTTATAGTAACAGTCTTCTCTTTAGAATGGTGCCACTTCCGGTTCCGTTGCTGTGGAGTCAATCTTGATGTTTATACATTAGAATAATGGGCAATTTTGATCAGAGTATCACAGAATTTATTTCCAACATGTGGTGTTATAAAAATCTAAATTTTAAAACATTTTCTACCAGTTCTATAGAGGTGACAACGATCAGATAACATGATACACAGTAATTGGATATACAATATCTCTCCAATAGTGGGTGCTATAATTATTTAGTGTACAATACATTATTTACATCATATTTCCAATAGATCAGGGTTGAATTATAGGCAGTGAGGTCACCTAGGGGCCCCTGCACATTGCTCCTACCCAGCCCACTCTGGCCTGGCCGGCTCTCGGCAGCATTGCAGTCCCTCCCACATACTTACCTTCCAGTCCAGTGTTTCCGTCTTTCCCTCGGCCAGGGTGGATGGGATCGGCGCTCGTCTGGCTCTGTGCTCTCCCAGCCATGGCTGCTGCTCAGTTATGGCCAGTGACCAGGGGCGTATCCACCTATTGGCTGGGATGGCACTTTCCTGGGGCATCAGCCAAGGGGGGGCGCCATCCAGTGGTATCACACACACAGCGTCGGCTGGTTAGTTCTTTTACCATGTCAGTGACCTGTGAAACAACGTAGCTGCAGTGTGACAGGAAACACTGTCCTGGAGCTGAGGTGTGTGTGTGTATATAGGGCCGGCCCTAGACAGACAAACTAAGCAAATGCCTAGGGGCATCCAAGCCCACCTACGGCCGGTGGAGGTTTGGTGCAGACATGGCCGGAGCCACTGGCTGGGCAGAAACTCTGGCAGCTGCTACTGCCGCTGTGCAGCATCCATGATCAGAGCTCTGGTGACAGCTCCGATCGGGCCTATCAGCAGCAACCATGAGCGGGCAATGGCGGAACAGCCGGCGGCAGTTTGTGAGAGCAGAGTACTGAACAGCGGCTGGTGTTAGCGCTGGGCCGGCTCTGAGGCATCACACAATCACAATGAGCTTCTGCACATGGTCAGAGGCTCATTCAGGACCTTTAGTAATGGTCACGGAAGGGCTGCTGCACCATGGGCCTTTGTGGAGCTCGGAATAGTGAGTCACCTCACGGCTCTGGGTCCCGCCTCCAGCAATCATCACACACAGCTGCGGCCTGCCAGCCTGAGATGGGAAAAGCGGGTCCACCGCCCGTGGCTTGCTATACCCTGAGCCGGATTGCTCTGCAGTCTACACTCAAGTACAGTAAGTTTGGAACTGGGAGAGGGCTGGGGTGCTCACTGCTGGGAGAGGGGTGCTCTGCTGGGATAGAGGTGGTGGGTGCTGATGCAGTGCTGTGCTGGGATAGAGGTGGTGGGTGCTGGGATAGGGGTGGTGGGTGCTGATACAGTGCTGTGCTGGGATAGGTGGGTGCTGGGCCAGGGCCCCTTCCTTGAGGCCACACCCCTTTTGAGGATCCCACGGGGAGGGGGGCACCACCCAAAATCTTGCCTAGGGCACTAATTTGGCTAGGGCCGGCTGTGTGTGTGTACTATATACAGCTTCTATATCACACAGCAAATCCTCCTCCCACAATGCCTCCCATTGGCTGGCAGCAAAGTGTTAATAACATAAATTACAGTACTTGAAGTCTCCGTCCTCTCTATCACCCGTCCCCCACACCCCATCCTGATTGGATGAGGTCCAGGAAGTAGGTTCAGTGGGGGTGGGACAAATTTTAAATAACTGGCTATTGGACAAATGATTGCCTGTATAGGGTTAGGTGACTAGTGAGTGGACTTGTGCTGTGTGTACACAGGAAGGGAAGTAGAAAGGAATTATGCGTTCCACCTGCACATGGATTCTACTTCCCTTTGCTGAGTCTGCATGCTGCATCTAATTAGACAAGCAGCCTGCCAGCCAGGGAGACCAGCAGCCTGCCAACCAGTGACACCAACAACCAGCACCAGCCAGGGAGACCAGCAGCCTGCCAGCCAGGGAGTCCAACAACCAGCACCAGCCAGGGAGACCAGCAGCCTGCCAGCCAGGGAGACCAGCAGCCTGCCAGCCAGGGAGACCAGCCCCCTGCCAGCCATGGAGACCAGCAGCCTGCCAGCCAGGGAGACCAGTAGCCTGGCAGCCAGGGACACCAACAACCAGCACCAGCCAGGGAGACCAGCAGCCTGCCAGCCAGGGAGACCAGCCCACAAGAGACCTGCCATCAATCTGTAACCCAAGTAAGTGGAGTGGGTAACCCCTGATAGCTTTGTCCATATAGTCTAGTAAGGGGGATGAACAGGTGGGTAACGGGGTAAGAATTTTGTGCAGTAGTTAATTTCCTGTTTGCCTGTTCTTCACAGCAGCCCCAGATAGCTCCATAAAGAGTTTTAGTTATTTAAAAACTTATTACTTTTGTTTTTATTTGCAAATATTTAAGTTTTAATTCTGAAGTATAATTATTCCTATAAAGAGGGGGGGGGGGGCCGCCAGTCCCTTACTTTTGAACTCTCCCCAAAAGAGACGTTTAGCACTGAAATATTTCCATAAGCTTAAAGCCCATATTGTAGCAATCCAGGAGATCCATTTTCAGCAGTCTACCCCTCCGAGCTTTAGCAATGCTAGATTCCCTCATTGCTACACAGCTAATGGGCCTCACAAGAAGGCAGGAGTAACCCTCCTTATTTCCCAACATTGCTCATTCTCATTGATTTTACAGCACATAGACCCACAGGGAAGATATCTAATTTTGGTAGGACTATTAGACACCGTGGAAGTCACCTTAGTTTTATGATATGTCCCCAACACTAGGCAACTATCTTTTTGTAGAAAATTTTGTTTGACATTGCAGAAGTACTCTAAAGAGGCACTACTACTCCTCGGAGACTTTAACATGGTTCTCGATCCAACTATGGATAGATCCCGTCCAACGACTTCCTGTTCAAGTAGACCACAGTTTTCCAAGGGTTTTCAGCAGCTTTTAGCAGAGTACGGACTGTTCGATGTCTGGAGAGCCAATCAGCCTACAATAAGGGACTACTCCTTTTATTCACATGTCCATAGATCGAAATGGGACATAGGGAGTAGAAGAGTTGTCCCAGGCCCTTGGAGAATAAGTAACCACCTGTTGTCTCAGCCGGGAGGCTCATAGAGCAGTAGAGGAGGCCCTTTCCCTTTTCCTTAGTACCAATAATCCGGAAGAGACTTCTATATTTAATTTTTGGTGCTCATTAAAGGCATCAGAGGTTCAGCGATCCAGGTTGCTGCTCGGCTTAAGAGAGAATATAAACAGCAATATGAGAAGGCGGAAGTTGAGGCAGCATACTTGGAGGCCCATAAAGCAGATCCATCTAATAGAATGCTGTATAAATGACTTATTAATACCCGAGAGAAAGTAAATGTCTTCTGCCTTAGAGAGGTACAGCGTAATATTGCCCGTTTAAATCAAAAATTTTGTGTGTTTATAATCCAGCTAGTAGGTTGTTGGCTAGTAAATTGTGCGGCCGAAAGGCTTCGGGAACAGATACAGAGAATTTATACTCATCATGGGGCAAAGGTATCCGACCCTGTTGAGATAGCTAATGCTTTTGCTACCTATTACACACAACTATATAATCTTAAAGATGACCCCAATACTACCCAGGAAACTGCTGCCCTTATTGAGCAGTTTTTGAGTAGGCTCTCCCTCCCGGTGTTGTCCTCTGAGGCCTGTCGTCCCTTAGCTCTCCTTGGACTCTGGATGAAGTAGATGTAGCTATTGGCAATATGCAATCGAATAAGGCTCCGGGCCCAGACGGCTATCCTGCTAATTTCTACAAATCTTTTAAAACTGACCTAGCTCCAATTTTGTTGTTAGTATTTAATGAAGTAACTGAATCTAAACAATACCCTAAAGAAATGTTGGAGGCACAAATAGTTGCCATACCCGGTACAGACCCTCATGTTGTAGCTAACTACCACCCTTTGCATTATTGAACACGGATGTCATCTTGTTCGCTAAATTAGTTGCTAATCATTTATCCCGTTTATTGCCAACTCTTATTAAACCGGATCAGGTTGGATTTGTGATGGACAGACAGGCCCGAGACAATACGCGTAGTTATTAATATAATAGAGCATTATGATTTCCTTACAGAGCCCTTGCTGATTTTGTCGCTTGATGCCGAGAAGGCATTTGACTGCCTACATTAGGGATATTTGACGGAGGTTTTACACCATTTCAGTTTCCAGGGGAGAATTTTAGACTCCATCTCGGCTCTATATACCTGCCCTTCCGGAAAAGTGTTTGTCAATGGTTGTCTGACAGATTTGACATATCAAACAGCACACGTCAGGGATGTCCACTTTCACCACTCATCTTTGCGCTTGCCGTTGGGCCTCTGGCTGAGACGATTAGATCCCTAAATAGCATACACGGCCCTTTTTGTTGGGGGCTCCTCCCACAAGATAAGCTTATTTGCAGACGATATCTTATTATGTTTACTTCACCCAGAAGTCTCTTCCAGCACTACATGCTGTTTTAGATCAATATACAGCAGTGTCATATTACAAACTAAACACCACTAAGACAGAGGCCCTTCCCTTTAACATCACGAATGCACTTTTGGAAAAGTTGAAGGAGATCTACAGATATATATGCAAATCTAAATCACTTAATTACCTGGGAGTGCATTTAGCTAGAGATCATGATCTCATTGAATGTAATTTTGGGCCATTATTGATAGCCTATGAAACTTTAACTAAGGAATGGATGCTACATGAGGTATCCTGGCTGGGACGGATTGTGGCTGCAAAAATGGTGCTCCTCCCAAAACTTATGTACTTATTTCATACCATCCCTAGACCCCTATCTAAATCTATATTTAATAAATTTTATCAAATACTTACTAAATATATCTGGAAAGGGAATAGACCCAAAATAGCAAGAAGCACTCTCACCCTCTCCAAGGCGGTTGGAGGAGTAGCCTTCCCAGACTTTGAACGCTATCATTCAGCTTGTATTCTTAGTCAGGCCAGAGATTGGTTCATAATCGACTCCCCCAAACCCTGGGTACTTATTGAAAGGGAACTTATGCGTCCCTTCCCCCTTTCTGATTTATTCTGGTTGCCCCCCTCTGAAATTTCCTTCAGACCGGGATTCTGTAAAGCAGTTCGGACTACAATAATGTGCTGGCATGCATGTGTTTCCCTAGATGAAGAAATTTCCTTGCCTTCTCCTAATGTCTATCCAATCAATAGCTAGATTCCAGATTTGTATTTAGGTTCATGGGTTGGGTCTTTCTTCCCTGAGTGACATATTCACAGAAAATGGTCTTACCCCTTTTGTTTTCCTTCAAACTCAATTTGGACTAATGAAGCAGGACTTTTGTAAATACTTACAGCAGAGACATTGGTTGCACAGCCACCTCCCTTCTCCACTTAAGAAACCTGCTTTCCCAGCATTGCTGTTGATCCGTTTACAATCTCTTGGTGGTATCAGCATCAGATAAGGATAAAAAAAGGGAATTTACTATGCCAGATCAAATGGGAGAGAGATTTAACTGTAGGTCTTTCTGAAGATGATTGGAATATTATTTTTCGTTCTGTTTTTACAGTGTCCAAATGTATTAACCATTTAGAAATGTATTATAAGCTACTTCAGAGAGCATATTTTACACCTGAGAGGCAACATAAACCCTGTTCCCCTGTCTCCCAATATTGTTGGCGAAACTGTGGTTTGGTTGGAGACATTCTCCATGTTTTCTGGTCATGTCCACTACTTCGACCCCTATGGAATGCGGTGTTTTCCATGATAAGTAATATAGTTGGAACAACCATCCCTGCAGAGCCCCTAACCGCTTTATTTCATTTTTATTCTGGGACATTATCCCGTGGTGATACATCATGGAACATATTGTAATAGCTACGAAGGCTGCAATTGCCCAGAGGTGGAAGACTGCTTCCCTGCCCAACGTCATAATGATAGAAAACAAGGTTCATAAGCACTTTGTTTTTGAAATATTGGATAGCAAATATTCATCCTCTGCTAACTTCCTCCATATGAAATGGTTTCAATGGGGAGAATATAGGGAAAAACAAGGTCATTCCACCATTTATAGTGCTCCAGTTGATCTAGGTGTTCTCTGCTCACCTCATTCAGACTCGGGGTAGTTCTACTCAACGCTCCTTTAGTATCTGGTTTGTAATTGTTCTAATGTGTATTAAAAGGGTTTTTTTTATGTCTATGAATCAGATGTTTGTATGCTGACCAATGATATTCTGCTTTGTGATATGCAATATGTCTGGCTTTCCCTTTTTTCTTTCTGTATCCTCATTTTTTTTTCAATAAAAACTATTGTGGAAAAAAAAAAGAAATGTTAAGTGCGTACTGTATTTGGAGGTAAAACCATCAAATTAGATACTCATGTTTCAAATAAAGAAACATGATTCTATATTTATTTCATTTATTACAATATAAATAACATGTACACAATTGCAGGATTTACAAAGATGAAGAAAACAAGTTAAACAGTAGTACAATAACAATCCCCCGAATAACTAAAACACAGAATCAATACAATATGGTTATGTATAAAGGAATAGTCTCACTTTCCTCACTGTACATTGTAACACAATATCAGACAATACTACAACTATACAATTAAACTAACCCTAAACTGTAGCTGGGCAAAAAGGATCTCAATTGATTATAATTTTTAGTTTACGAGATGCTGAGCCCTTTATAATGAATATGATTCTATTAATCTCATATCTATCTAATATATAGTTATCTCATAAATATATTCATCTCATATATATCTATCTCATATCAGTGTACTTTTTAATTCATTTTACTTCTTTTTCTATGCATTGATAATTGATGATGTGATCTATGCTTATTATATTTTTTGGGGAGAACTTAGTGATAGATGCTTATATCATTTGTTTATAATTATTTTGTATTATAGCTTATGTCACGTCTGAGACTGGAGTAGAAGACGTGGAGGGCCTAAGTTGTGGGAGGAGGCGGAGACGAGGGGCCTGGATATATGTTCTCCTCATCCACAGGTCTTGAGTGTTGGCGAGACCTGGGCAAAGGTGCGGAATCTAACCCACAGGATGGTGTTCGCCAGTGACCCCCCCCAATTGGGATTTGGGCTTAGCTGCACCCCGTGAGCAGGTCACGGTCCTTTGACCAGGTACCCAAGCCCTGCGGGAATAGAGACCCAACACCCGTGGCCCAGAGAGGTGATGCCTGGATAGGCACTAGTAATACCCTAACCGTACAATAACTATATCTTGACACGTGGATCAAATATCAAGTGGAGACTCACGGTTACTTGAGAAATCGCCAGAGACAGAGGGCACACAGGTAGGGATGGTATACACTGCTGCAGACATTCACCAGAGATGGGAGGCACACAGGTGGAGATGGTATACACTGCTGCACAATATTCACCAGAGACGGGAGGCACACAGGTGGAGATGGTAACACTGCTGCTGTAAGAAAGGTTTAGGAACCTGGACCAGGAACTCACTAAGGCACGCTAGGAGACAACTGTTGTTCAGGCAACTTCCTGGAACCTGTGGAACAGTTATATACCCAGGGGAACCCTTTGATATGTGCACAGCGTCAGCTGATCACTCACCTATCCTGGGAAGATGCTGTCACATGGGCCGACTGTCATGGCGGCGCCCATGTCCGGAATTGTGATGCCAGACACCAGCCCACCAGGAAGCTACTGCATGCGGGGAGAATACTTAGCTTCTCCCCCGCCACCGCGCCAACTGCCCGACCACCCAGGATGACAGGGGAAGCCAGCGGCGCGGTAAGCCGATCCCCGGCTGAGCCCTGACAGTTTATGTGCATTGTGTTTGTCTTTAATTATCTTTTACACTTTATGCAAGTGTTAAGACATGTTTTTAGTAATTATATTTGTTATTACTGCCTGGGGGTTTGATTATGCATTTTATTGTGAAACGCGTGCATAACCTCATGGGTAAAGTAGGACTGAGATAGGCTCATTAACCTATAAGTGACATTTGTGCCACTTTGTATGAGCACTGAATGCTACTAGAGGAACATCCAGAGTTGAGGAGGCATGTGCGCATACCAGGGTGAGGCGCGTTAGAGATGACCAGAAGAGTTGGGAGTGAGATTTTTACTAGAGGAACACCCAGAGGTGAGGAGGCATGTGTTCATACCACAGTGAAAATGCGTTAGTAGAGATTACCAGAAGTGGTGTTGGGAGTGAGACTGTTGCATACCACAGTGAAAATGCATTAGTAGAGATTACCAGAAGTGGTGTTGGGAGTGAGACTGTTCCATACCACAGTGAAAATGCATTAGTAGAGATTACCAGAAGTGGTATTGGGAGTGAGACTGTTACATGTACATAGAGGTGAGCACTACCATCATTCCTGTATCATGCCAACAGTTAAGCATCCTGAGGCCATGCATGTATGAGGTTGCTTCTTAGCCAAGGGAGTGGGATCACTCACAATTTTGCCTAAGTACACAGCCATGAATAAAGAATGGTACCACAACATTCTCCAAAAGCAACTTCTCCCAACCATCCAAGAACAGTTTGGTGATGAACAATGCCTTTTCCAGCATGATGGAGCACCTTGCCATAAGGTAAAAGTGATAACTAAGTGGCTTGGGGAACAAAACATCGAAATTTTGGGTCCATGGCCAGGAAACTCCCCAGACCATTGAGAACTTGTGGTCAATCCTCAAGAGGCAGGTGGACAAAACCCACAAATTCTGACAAACTCCAAGCATTGATTAGGCAAGAATGGGCAGCCATCAGTCAGTATGTGGCCCAGAAGTTGATTGACAGCATGCCAGGGCGAATTGCAGAGGTCTTGAAAAAGAAGGGTCAACACTGCAAATATTGACTCTTTGCATAAACTTAATGTAATTGTCAATAAAAGCCTTTGGCACTTACGACATGCTTGTAATTTTACTTCAGTATAAAATAGGTCTAATACTAAAGCAGCAAACTTTGTGAAAACCAATACTTGTGTCATTCTCAAAACTTTGGGCCACAGTTGTGTGTGTTTATATATATACATACTGTATATTCTGCCATGTTCAAGGTTAGATATATTAATTTAGGAAAAGCACTCGCTTAAGTTAAAGCAATAAAAAGTTAGTTTATTACCACCAGACAGTATTCTGACAGGCAATTTGGTATCACATCCCAATTGTCGATGTTTAGGTCCCTTACGGACCATTTTCAAGACAACTCACCAGTATCTCACAAGATGCCAGTTTTAATAGACAGAATTTTTATTCTTTGGTCCATAAGACCTTCTTCCAGCCCTCGGTATCTGGTGGTGCTGCCCAGCCCTCGGTAGCTGGTGGTGCTGCTCAGCCCTCGGTAGCTGGTGGTGCTGCCCAGCCCTCGGTAGCTGGTGGTGCTGCCCAGCCCTCGGTAGCTGGTGGTGCTGCCCAGCCCTCGGTAGCTGGTGGTGCTGCCCAGCCCTCGGTAGCTGGTGGTGCTGCCCAGCCCTCGGTAGCTGGTGGTGCTTGCCCAGCCCTCGGTAGCTGGTGGTGCTTGCCCAGCCCTCGGTAGCTGGTGGTGCTTGCCCAGCCCTCGGTAGCTGGTGGTGCTTGCCCAGCCCTCGGTAGCTGGTGGTAGAGGCAGCCTCTTTATCGTTGCTGTAGAATAGTTGTAGGTTTTAAGCCCATCAGTTCTTCTCTGAAAAAGGCTTTTTATAACGCCAAAATTCACAATATATTTCAGTTTTTGCTAACCAAAACATTTTTCTTTACCCCCCAGCAGTTACCAGCTTTGTACCATTCCAGGTTATTCCCTGAACTTAAATAAAAACTAGAAAATAGAGGTGTGTTACATCTTGTGACAGGTAGTGTATACAGATCTCTCAGTGTATATATACAGATCTCTCGGTGTATATATATATTAGGGATGTGCAGGCTTGTATTAGTTCGGATTTTTCCCACCAAAAATCGGGTATCAGAAAGAGGCAAAACGTCATCTTTCTTGGACTTTTGTCCAGGAATGATATTTGTCCAAGAAAGATGACATTTTGTCTCTGTGTGAGTAGACTCTGTACATTGCATTGTTTTTATTCCATTTACATTTAAAAACAAAAGCATTTTTACTATGCATGGTGGCATAGTGTTAGAATTGTTGCCTCATAGTGCTGGGGTGTAAGGTACTATTCCTAAGGCCATATTTGTGTGGAGTTTATATGTTCTCTCCATGATTGTGTTTCCACTAGTAACTCTGGCTTCCGCTCACAAACCTTATAGGCAGACTGGTAGGTTAAGTGGCTTCTGATAAAAATGGAACCTGGTGTGTGATGAGGAATTACATTGTAAGCTCCAACGGGGGCATGGACTGATGTGACTGATTACTCAGAATAGCAACTGAGCACATCCAAGATGGCTGTCTCACCTTATACAAATATGCAAAGTGTTTTAAATCCTATTGGGAGAATGGTGCTATATAAACAAATAATGTAATTAGTTATCTTAAATGTAACATTTTAATACATGCCTGTTTCATGTCTACCAATTAAGGAAATTAAACTGTGACTTTCTCATGCCTTACAACAGCTGGTTCTCACCTGTGACTTCTCTGATGTTTAATAAGATCAAATGATTGTGAAAAACATTTCCCACACTTAGAACATGGAAATGGTTTCTCACCTGTGAGTTCTCTGATGTTTAACAAGATCTGATTTCTGTATAAAACATTTCCCACACTCAGAACATGGAAATGGCTTCTCACCTGTGTGTGTTTTCTGATGTCTAACACAATCTGATCTCTGTATAAAACATTTCCCACACTCAGAACACTGAAATGGCTTCTCACCCATGTGACTTCTCTTATGTACAACAAGAGCTGATTTATGTATATAACATTTCCCACACTCAGAACAATGAAATGGTTTTTCACCTTTGTGACTTCTATGATGTTGAACAAGATGTGATTTATGTGAAAAACATTTCCCACACTCAGAGCATAGAAATGGCTTCTCACCTGTGTGACTTCTCTGATGCCCAACAAGATCAGATTTAAGTTTAAAACATTTCTCACATTCGGAACATGAATATGGTTTCTCACCTGTGTGATTTCTCTCATGTATAATCAGCTGTGATTTCTGTGTAAAACTTTTCCCACACTCAGAGCATGGAAATGGCCTGTCACCTGTGTGACTTCTTTTCTTATGACTAGCAAGAGATGACTGGTTTGTAAAACATTTTCCACACTCAGAGCATGGAAATGGTTTCTCACCCGTGTGACTTCTCTGATGTATAATCAACTGGGAATCATGTGTAAAACTTTTCCCACACTCAGGACAGGGAAATGGTTTTTGACCTGTGTAACTCCTCTGATGTGCAACAAGAGCGGATTTATTTGTGAAACGTTTTCCACACTCAGAGCATGAAAATGGTTTCTCACCTGTGTGACTTCTCTGATGTATAATAAGATGTGATTTCTCATTAAAACGTTTCCCACACTCGGAGCATGGATATGGTTTTTCACCTGTGTGGACTCTTTCATGTATAACAAGAGATGATTTGCCGATAAAACATTTCCCACACTCAGAGCATGGAAATGGCTTCTCACCTGTGTGACTTTTCTTGTGCCTAACAAGTTGTGAGCTCTGTGTAAAACATCTCCCACACTCAGAGCATGGAAATGGTTTCTCACCTGTGTGTGTTCTCTGATGTATAACAAGATGTGATTTCTGTGCAAAGCATTTCTCACACTCAGAGCATGAAAATGGATTCTCACCTGTGTGAAATCTTTCATGTATAACAAGATCTGCTTTTCGTGGGAAACTTTTCCCACACTCAGAACATAAAAATGGCAGCTCACCTGTGTGACTTCTCTCATGAATAACAAGACCTTGTTTGTGTGCAAAACATTTACCGCACTCAGAGCATGGATATGGTTTCTCACCTGTGTGACTTCTCTTATGTCTAACAAGATATGATTTTAGTGAAAAACTTTTCCCACATTCAGAGCATGGAAATGGCCTCTCACCTTTGTGACGTCTCTCATGTCTAAGAAGATATAATTTCAGAGTAAAACATTTCCCACACTCAGAACATGGAAATGGCCTCTCACCTGTGTGATGTCTCTGATGTGCAACAAGATATGATTTCACAGTAAAACATTTTCCACACTCAGAGCATGGAAATGGCCTCTCATCTGTGTGACTAGTCTCAACTAGGTTAGCTGTAAAACTCTGAAATTTAGAAGAGGACATTACTGCATCACTGCCATGATCTGTACTTTGTGAAGCAATATGAGAGTTACCAGGGGAACATTCCCCAAGAATAGAGGGATCAGATGGTATATCTGCACTGTGAAGTGCTGGATGTATATTCAGGGTAAGGTGGTTTTCCTCTGGAGGGCCTCGTGTGATGTTCCTATCTTCTAATTTTAAATGAGGAGACCACGCGAGATGCTCCTCCAAAGTATTCCTTGTATTGGGTCCATCTAGTAGAAATAAAATAGTTAACCAAGAATACCACAATAAAGGCATCACTAATCAATATTTATCATACCCCTATTCCCATAGGTTTGTGCTTCGTACAACCTTATGCAGAACACTTTGGGGCTGGTACCGCTCACACTAATAAATATAATACAGGAGAAGAAAGGAGACACGGGGAGCTTTGCTGAGTGATGCACTAAAGATCATATATTTATGTTACCAACATATACATTTCAGTGGTACTTGCATTAAAATAAAATCAGAACATGTTCCCACATAACATAATATATGTATTTTGTAATAATTTATTTAATCCATTTGTCCTACTATTGCAGAGACATAACAACAGCTAAAATAAAACCATTTGTGCAAAAGTTGGGTTAATAATTAGTGATCAAACATTGATGTTATGTTTCAGCTCCGAAACATCGTTTGCCGCTTGCGATAATTAATATGAACGTGTAACAATCTCAATAAATGTAGTTATTTTGTTTGATCCATTCACGCTAGGTAATACACGTTATTATGTGCAGCAGGCTGATATGTAATAAGCCAGTCACTGTGACACGTTATTATGTGCAGCAGGCTGATGTGTAATAAGCCAGTCACTGTGACACGTTATTATGTGCAGCAGGCTGATGTGTAATAAGCCAGTCACTGTGACACGTTATTATGTGCAGCAGGCTGATGTGTAATAAGCCAGTCACTGTGACACGTTATTATGTGCAGCAGGCTGATATGTAATAAGCCAGTCACTGTGACACGTTATTATGTGCAGCAGGCTGATATGTAATAAGCCAGTCACTGTGACACGTTATTATGTGCAGCAGCCTGATATGTAATAAGCCAGTCACTGTGACACGTTATTATGTGCAGCAGGCTGATATGTAATAAGCCAGTCACTGTGACACGTTATTATGTGCAGCAGGCTGATATGTAATAAGCCAGTCACTGTGACTGATTAGGACATGCCTGGTCAACCTGTGGTTCTCCAGCTGTTGTGAAACTACAAATCCCAGCATTGCCTGCCAGTTTTAGCATTCCCTAATACCAAAACTGTGGCAGGGCAGGCTGGGGCTTGTAGTTTCATACAGCTGGAGAGCCACATGTTGGCCAGGCTTGCATTAGGGTGATAAACCAAAGATATTGAGCTGGTTGGGTGTAATATAAAGATGGGTCACTGGGGTAATTCTTCCATTTGTTCTACCTCTCAGAATATTACAGAATCACGGGACTGAAAAATAAGAATTTTCCGCCCATCACTGGCATCGCTTGCGCCAAATGTATGGAAGCGGTAAAAAAGAGGCGACCGCACACATCGAGTTGAGGCAGGAACTGTCACATTGGAGGACAAATATGCCTGCCTAATGGCAGAAGTGACCCATCTAGCGATGGACCCTTTTGAAGCAGGCCAGACTCTCTGGTGCATCAATCAACACCAACAATGATTCCGTACACCTCAAAGACGCAGTATGGTCCAAGTAAATGCGTAACGCACGGTACCACATCCAACAGTGACAAGGAAGAAGCTTCACTAGTCACTGAATCCTGGCAGAAAGCCGGAAGGACAATATCTTGGTTAATGTGGAAAGCCGATACCACCTTTGGCAGAAAGGAAGATTAAGGGTGTAAAAAAATAATAAGCGGAGCTTTATAGGACAGAGCCACTAATTTCAATACCCACCTGGCTGAGGCAATGGCCAAAAGGAAAACAACCTTCAGAGTGAGATATCACAATTCTACAGACTCCAAAGGCTCAATGGCGCCTCCAAAACTAAAGGTATATAAGGAGACTGCATGCGAAGAACTCCTTGTAAGAAGGTCTGAACTTCTGGAATGGTGGCCAATTTCCTTTGAGTCGACAGGGATGAAATTTGTCCATTAAGAGAGGACAATCTCAGACCCTTACCCAATCCCTCTTGTAAAAAGGACAAGAGGTGAGATACTTGGTTATTTCAGGCATGAACTTGTGTTGGTCACACCAAGAAATACGATGATAAATCTGGGAAGTAACTGGTTTAAAAGCCTGTATCATGGTTTTCACCACAGACTCTGCAAACCCTTTGATCCTCAGAATTTTGGATTCAAGAACCATGCCGTCAAAGCCAAGCCATGCAATTTGGGGTGACGGCATGGGCCCTGATGCAACAGATCTGAACGCGGAGGCAGATAAAAAAAGAACATCTGAATAAAAGACAAAGCTAGTGGGTTTCAACCAATCTGGCAAAAGGAACAGCTTCTAATGAAGCTACCATTTTCCCCATTACCTGTATAGCCCTTAGAACAGAGATATGAGATATCTGTAAATGGTCATTATTCTGGATTGAAGATCCTGAATCTTTGCCTGTGGCAGAAACACTCTATGACACTGAGTGTCGAAGAGAAAACCCAAAACTACCATCCTCTGAGATGGAGTTCAATTTGATTTGGGAAAGTTGATGATCCAGCCGAATCTCTGGAGCATACCTAATTTAATCTGAATATGTTGTTTCAATAGAGCTATTATGGGAGCCCTTAGCAACAAATCATCTAGATAAGCCAAAAAATGTATTTCCTCTCTCCTGAGTAGGAATATCATTGTAAATGCTCTGTGAGCGATGGCCAAACCAAATGGCAGAGCCTGAAACTGAAAATGTTGATGCTCCACTGCAAACCGCAGAAGATGCTGATGATCCCGCCATATAGGAATATGGAGGTAGGTAGGCATCCTTAATATCTATGGAAGCCAGAAAATCTTCATCTTACAACAGAACAAATGACTGACCTTATTGACTCCATCTTGAATTTCTCCAAGTGAAGATAAGCATTTAACTCCCTGAGGTTGAGAATGGGTCAGAATTACCTGTCTGGCTTGTCTACTAAGAGAAGATTGGAGTAAAACCCCAGAACTACCTGTAGTGCGGAAATTGAATAATTTCTCCGGATATGGCAAGCACAAAAATTGCCTGCATGAGAGCCGCCTTTCTGCAATCATCAACAGGGAGGAGTTGAAAAGAACCTTCTTGGAACAGGACCCTCGAAATCCAAAATGTAACCCCTGGTGACTATATGACTTACCCAAAAATATGGATTGTATTGAATCCAGGTTTCCTGGAATTTGAGGAAGTGAATTCCCACCAGAGGACGGGTCCCAGTCCCGTGACAGTCATGTGGATCTCCCTGCTGGTTTAGCTGCAGGTCGACTGGTGCCAGAACCACCTCGTCCCCTATAGGTCCCTCTTTGGAGACCTCTAGGTGCACCTTGGAAAGCCTGAAATCTTCCCTTACCTTCATTCCGAAAGGAACAAAACCTAGGAGTTTTTGTTTTAGGTGTAGTTACAAGAAGGTAAGGACTTTTACCTCCTGTAACCTGTGAAATAATTTTTGTTGCTTCTGGACCAAACTAAGACCTTCCTTCAAAAGACAGTGCCTCTAGAGTATCTTTTGATTCTACGTCTGCCTTCCATGTTTTAAGCCAAGCGAACGCCTGGCAGAAACAGCTAAGGCTGAAATATGAGACTGTATCTAAATAGTATCTAATAAAGCGTCATCTATATAGGTTAGAGCTTCCGAAATCTGATCAGCTAAGGAGTTAGCTTCAGATTCATCCCCGGATTGAAAATCAGTAATCATCTGATTCATCCAGGGACAGATAGCCTCAATCACCCAGAATTGGCCGCAGCGATACTCCTGACAAGGTGAACAAAGATTTTAGAACAGTCTCATTCTTAGTCGTGAGGAACCTAACCAACCTAGCAATAGGAGCATCCACCATGGGTGGTATTTCCCATTCGTTGGTATCCTCTTCTGAAATAGGATAAAGACACTTACATTTTTTCAGAATATGAAATTTTGAATTCAGGGCCTAATTCAGACCCGCTCGCGAGCGCTGAGCACTCGCAAGCGGGTCGATGTTGGCCAAGTGCGCATGCGTACGACGGCGGAGGCTCCGTCGTGTGCATGCGCGAGACCCGAATAACGACGGCCAAGCCGTCGTTATGGGTCTCGCACCAAAGGGGGCGTGCTGTCGATGGTGAGTGACAGCACGCCCCCTTTGCTGGGCGCGTCTGCCCAGACGGAGGCGTTTCCATGGGAACGCCTACCATCTGGGGCCGGCCCCACTGACATCACTAGTGATGTCAGTGGGAGTGCTTTTGGCTCTGATAGAGCCAAAAGCACTCCAGGGCTTGCGGCAACGAGACCCTACCTTTCGTCGCAAGCCCGATGGTCGCGATGGTCTTGACCATCACGACCATCATCATGGGCGCTCGCATAAGCTGTGGGTGGTAACCCACAGCTATGCGAGCGGCCAAAAGGCCGCACTATTAAAAAAAAAAAAAAAAAACGCCCTGATTCAGAGCGGGCGCTCGTTCAGAGCATCCGGCTCTGAATCAGGCCCTCAGTTTTAACCAGGATCCCTTTACTATTTCCTCAAAGTAAGAAAATTCTGGGAAAACCAAAACATGTTTCTTCTTACGTTTGAAAAAAGAAACTGCACTAGTCTCTGGCATAGCCGCCATCTGTAACTGCCCTAGTCTCTGGCATAACCGTCTCCTGTAACTGCGCTAGTCTCTGGCATAGCCGCCATCTGTAACTGCCCTAGTCTCTGGCATAACCGTCTCCTGTAACTGCGCTAGTCTCTGGCATAGCCGCCATCTGTAACTGCCCTAGTCTCTGGCATAGCCGACCCCTGTAACTGCGCTAGTCTCTGGCATAACCGTCTCCTGTAACTGCGCTAGTCTCTGGCATAGCCGACCCCTGTAACTGCGCTAGACTCTGGCATAGCCGACCCCTGTAACTGCACTAGTCTCTGGCATAGCTGCTTCATGAAACTACGCTAATCTCTGGCATAGCCGCCATCTGTAACTGCGCCAGTCTCTGGCATAGCCGCCATCTGTAACTGCGCCAGTCTCTGGCATAGCTGCCTCCTGTAACTGCAGAGTTTCCCTGATTGCAGCTATCAACATAGAAACTCCTGAATGTGACTAGGAGTCACCCTCCCAGTTTGAGGAGTCCTCCCAGTCATAATCCAATTCCCCTTCTTCCTGTGAAGAAATAACTGAAGCTTCTTTTGCAGGAAAATCTACAGAGGAATGTGACCACTTTTGAATGGCTGTGGCCCCGAATTATTTAGAGACTTTGCCATCTGAGTGAGTCAACGTCCCATATTCTAGGCCCATCTGGGCTCTACCGAGGGACCAGACAGGGGAGGAGCTTGAGCACAGGGTGTCATATAATTTTCCTGAAAGTAACGTATGTCACCTATGGCATCCGCCATAGAACTGGCCCAATCAGGCACCACCGACTGTTCAGCCGAACATCCTGGTGATGGATTTACCTGTGAACTGTCAGGATCCGGCCTGGAATCGGGTTTTACTCACTGCTGAACTGGTGTCTTTAGGCTCCGAGGCGTTCAGATGCCTGTGGTAGTGGCTGGTAATGGCTGAGGATTTTCCCCGGGGTCCGTTTGGATTTCCTGACTCCTGTGTTAGCAGGCATGGGTGCAGCCATGTTGGTTCATCTCACCTGATCAGTCATCTCCAATGGCAGCCCTGCTAGTCTCCCAGCTGATCTCATGATCCAATGACCAGCTGCCTAGGGGTGTTTAGGTCTAACTCCTGCAACAGGAAGTTGCTGTTCATCATCGCTGTATGAGTGCACGTAGTCTTTCCCTGTGACAACCGTCTCATGTTCCAGAGGCCGTATTTCTTTCTTCAGTCTTCCTGGTTTCCTGTGTGTCTTCAATCACAACTCTGTGTATTCAGTCCTCATGTTCCGTACAAGTTCCTGGCTTCCTGTGTGTCTTCAATCACAACTCTGTGTATTCAGTCCTCATGTTCCGTACAAGTTCCTGGCTTCCTGTGTGTCTTCAATCACATCCCTGTGTATTCAGTACCCGCGTTCTGTACAGTGTGTTTCAAGTCACCCCACTGTGTATCCTTTCCAGTCCTCTGCAGGTGTGTCCGGAGTCGCACCTGTGTACAAATACTCACCACTGTGTACACTTTCAAGTCATCTGCTGGTGTGTCCGGAGTCGCACCTCTGTGTACTAAATACACACCATAGTGTGCAAAGTACGCACCATTGTGTATTTAATCCCTGTGCTTCAGTACAAGATCATCCCGAGTGTCTCAAGCTGCACCTTCGTGTACTAAATACACGCCATAGTGTACAAAGTACGCACCATTGTGTACTTCATCCCTGTGCTTCAGTACAAGATCATCCCGAGTGTCTCAAGCCACATCTGTGTACTAAATACACATCATAGTGTACAAAGTATGCACCATTGTGTACTTCATCCCTGTGCTTCAGTACAAGTTCATCCCGAGTGTCTCAAGTCGCACCTCTGTGTATCCAGTCTCCAACTTCAATACAAGTTCACCCTGAGTGTCTCCAGCTGCTCCTCCAGTACACCCCCAAGTGGCATCCTTGGGTACTTCGCCCCTGTGTTCGGTACAAGTTCCGTCTTCACGTCCAGTACGCCCTCAAGTGGCATCCTTGTGTAATTCGTCCCTGTGCTCGGTACAAGTTCTGTCTACACCTCCAGTGCACAACCAAGTGGCATCTTCGTGTTCCTTGTTCCTGTCTCAGTATAATTTCATCCCTGCACATTCAGTACGTCTCCGGAACATCTTAGAGTATCCAGTCCTGGTGTTTCAGTACTAGCCATTCACCTGTGTTACTATATTCTTAGTGTTCCCTGTGTTTATGTGTATATATATATATATATATATATATATATTTCAGTCTTCTGTCACTCCCAGGTAGCTGTCCAGAGGGCCGCGACCTGCTCACTTGGTGCAGCAAAAAAAACAAATCCTAATTGCAGGGGTCGCTGGAGAAAACCACCAAGTGAGTTAGACTCCGCGCCTCTGGGAAGGTCTAGTCAAACCCGGGCTTGACCGCAATTAGGAGACACTTCGTACAAGTATAAACAGTGACTTGTTTTTTTTAAAACTCTTGTCTGGCTTATCCATACTGAGAAAGAAAGACAAGTCTACTCCAATCATTCAGCTACCTAAATTCCCATAGGAAAAGTGTAGCCCTGAATGAATAGAAAATACAGAGGTAAATGTAGAGTCTTATTCACCCACTTGTTTAAATGCAAAAACACCCCGGCCCCAAAAGACCAAATTCTTTGCCTATAAACCAAAGGTAAAATAAATTGTCATATACACACACACACTCATACACACATACCCACACATATAAACACACCTGTGTAAGATACTGCCTATCAGTGCAGTGACTATGCTTATACATACTGTATAGAAAGCCCAGAACACATGGGTAACTACACATCCAGGGTTACGGCTTAGCTTGTCAGGCCTCCATCACGCAGTGTCTGCTCTGACTTCCCCCAGACCTCAGCTGCTCTGACTTCCCCCAGACCTCAGCTGCTATGACTTTGCAGCAGCCTGTACTTTAATCAGAATAAATACCTGGGGGAGTGGATGCGTGGCCGGCTACCGAGTCCTGCTAATTCCGGACACCTGTGAACATAGCATCCAGCGTCCGCTGCTCAGCCTAATGATGTCACCGCTGCGCGAATACACGTGCAGCAGTCATTTACTCACTCTCTGACACATAGCCTCCGGTGCTCGCCAGTGACGTCGCCTGCCGTGCGATCTATGTGCAACAGCGCTCTATCTATCCGGCCATCTGTTTAATCTCTGGCCTGGAAACTACTTGTGGCCCCTCCTGATGACATCACTGCTGTGCGCCTGAATGCCCCTCTCTCATTTAAAAGCAGCAGCGTGTCGCTGCTGCTGTAACCCTCAAACCGAATGCAGCGCTGAGGACTGAAGCAGTGTTGTGCTGAGCAGCCCCTGGAGGTGTGAGACAAGCCGGCTCTGCAGGATCTGTAGTAACAAGGCCCAGCCAATCTGCTCTAAAGCACTGTGCAGTATAATGGCAACAAGATTCATATACTAGTAACATATATGACCTTTATGCCTGCGGCCCCCTCAGATGTGTGTCTGGCATGGAGAGAGACCCAGGGACATGGTAGTTTGGTGACTCTCTCAGTGGCCGTCTTTAGAGTGGGATACAGGTTCACACAAACCCTCTAATCTATATAACTCCCTCTCTGTTGGTGCTTGTCCAGGAACTAAGCTCCCAAATCCAAAGCACTAACATAAAGAAATAAAACCCAACTAAAAGCGAGGACCTTATAGACTGAGCTTATGGTGGAAAGGGGGGGGAGATATTTACGGGTGGGAGACAGTTCTCAATTAGCTAGTGTCCGACTCCACCCATTACTATACATAACCCAGATGTAAGGTGTCCCCCAGATGGAAGAAAAAGGAATGTATATAACACAGCAGAGTCCAACTCAAAACAGCTCTACATAAGTTAACAAATCAGGAAACGAATATTAAATATAATTTAAATTTCACAGAAACAGGTTAATTGCAAATTGAGCAATAATATTCCACATATCATCCTATGTAGTATCAGTAGGCCAGGCCAAGCCCTTTGGCTGAGCGTGTAGAATTAGGGATTGCTGTAGCAGAGCATGGTTGGACCCTGTGCCGGCCCCGTCCACTGAGCGTACAACAGCATTACGTCATGCGGAAGGGGCGTGACACACTGCTTCACTAAGTGCAACAATGACCGTCCTAAGGACGCCCGATTGGCTGCATATACTGGCCAGGGAGCCAGTCAGTCCACAGGACACTCTGCGGGTGATCCAGAAGCAATCCTGGCTGTAGGCACCCTGCTAACCAGGAACAAGAGCCAGCGGGCTAGGCACTGCTGCCCACAGAGCCTCTGGGCCGGCACCGGTCGCCCATAACTAGTTACGGCACTGTGTTGTAGTGCAAGGAAAATATGCAACTCCTTTCTGTAATAAGTCTTTATTACTCACCTGTGGTGATATCTGTAGGGATTTCATCCTCCTTACACTGCTGATCACCCCTCATATACGTCTCGTCACCCTCTATATCTTCTGCCTTCATATCAGTCACATACATCTCTTCTTCTCCCTCTATATCTTCTGCCTTCATATCAGTCACATACGTCTCTTCTTCTCCCTCTATATCTTCTGCATTCATATCAGCCAGAATTTCACCCTAAATAACCCACAAAACAATAAAGTAACATTTTAAAAATGTCAGATTTCATGAAATCACAGTAAGTAGAAGATTTGTGGTTACTGGTGTTACTGTATAATGTCCCATTCCCAGCAGTCACCTCTCCAGTCATGACCCAGGCACATCCCCTGGTGTTACTGTATAATGTCCCATTCCCAGCAGTCACCTCTCCAGTCATCACCCAGACACATCCCCTGGTGTTACTGTATAATGTCCCATTCCCAGCAGTCACCTCTCCAGTCATCACCCAGACACATCCCCTGGTGTTACTGTATAATGTCCCATTCCCAGCAGTCACCTCTCCAGTCATCACCCAGACACATCCCCTGGTGTTACTGTATAATGTCCCATTCCCAGCAGTCACCTCTCCAGTCATCACCCAGACACATCCCCTGGTGTTACTGTATAATGTCCCATTCCCAGCAGTCACCTCTCCAGTCATCACCCAGACACATCCCCTGGTGTTACTGTATAATGTCCCATTCCCAGCAGTCACCTCTCCAGTCAGCAGCTGAATGATCTTGTTGGTGAGTTTGAGGATCTTCTTGTCATTGTCTCTCTCATGTATCAGTGAGTGAGGTGGAGGCACCGTGATGGAGATCTGGGTCCTGCTCAGTCCTCCTGACACATGGAGACGGCTGCTGGGTGTCTCACACTCACCAAATGTCTTCTTCACTACTGTGTAATCCTGTGTATTGGGTGAGACATAAATAAAAGGGTAAAATTATACTCATGGAGCCATTTATTGAGGTGTCATCAGCGTATAATATGCATGAAGGTTCTGTCTTACAAATAAAACCTTTTATTCTGTAACTGTTTACAATATATAGGAAAGTGGACAGAATATAGCACATCTCCTGCCATCTTCATTTCAGTGATAGAAAAGAAACAAAAAAAAGATACTGTGAGCAATGTGATATATTCCAGCTCCTATGATAACTGAGGCACTGATACTATATGTCCCTGTATTATTACTATAGATATAAGTGATGTCACTGTGACATTCCCAGATCCCCTCACCTCCCCAGTCATGTCCCTGTATTACTACTATAGATATAAGTGATGTCACTGTGACACTCCCAGATCCCCTCACCTCCCCAGTCATGTCCCTGTATTATTACTATAGATATAAGTGATGTCACTGTGACACTCCAAGATCCCCTCACCTCCCCAGTCATGTCCCTGTATTACTACTATAGATATAAGTGATGTCACTGTGACACTCCCAGATCCCCTCACCTCCCCAGTCATGTCCCTGTATTATAAGTGATGTCACTGTGACACTCCCAGACCCTCTCACCTCCCCAGTCATGTCCCCGTATTATTACTATAGATATAAGTGATGTCACTGTGACACTCCCAGATCCTCTCACCTCCCCAGTCAGCAGGTAGATGATCTCCAGGGTGAGATTTAGTATCCGCTCAGTCATGTGACTCCTGTCTGTGTCCATCCTCAGTGATTTATACAGGACACGTCTAAACCTCACATGACTTCTAGTAACAAGGATCTGACTCCTCACTGCACAGAAATCTTTGAATAAATATAATTATTAGAAGCTATTTATTACCAGTTATCTATGTAGAGCGCACATATTACACAGCGCTTTACAGGGAATATTTAGTGATATCTGTTCCTGCCCCAGAGGAGCTTACAATCTACATTTCCTACCACACGGACACACAAACAAACACACACACACACACACACATTAGGGGTATTTATGAAAGAAGCCAACTAACCTACCAGTGTGGCTTTGGAGAGTGTGAGAAATACAGATCACCTGGGAGAAACCAATGCAAACACTGGAACATACAGAATCCACACAGACAGAACCTTGGTTGGGAATTAAATTCACGACCCCAGAGCAGAGTAGAAATGCTGTCCACTACGCTATTGTGTTGCCTATATAAATGTAAGAGTACACTGAGTGACCACTAATCCCCTCATTCCCAGAGCCATAGAGTCTAGGTCAGTGTTTCTCAGATGTTCCTCTGACCCAGCTTCAAAGGGCTGCTCAGTGACCACCACACAGCATTGCTGGAGGTTACACCAATGGTCCTCTCATGGCCAATAATCCTGGACCTCCACGACACATACTTGATGCAATTTGCCTAATGAAGCAGACATGATCCCTGTATTGGGGGTTACACAGACACTCCACCGGTGCCCCCCTCTATTAGTGACTTGGTAACCATGGTTGGCCTGAGCTTTCCTGGGTGAGAGGGTTAATAGCACCCTCCCTAGATATGATGATGTTGCCCCCAGTGTTCCAGTATTGGGGGCAAAGTAATGGATGACTTGTTATAGTTGACCCCTTTTATGTAGATGCCCTTTCTTAGGGTGTGTGTTTTTCACAAGGGCTCCTTCAAATGTTGCTGTGGGACCACAAATCTCTAGTTACACCCATGGTACTGAGACACCTATTCCGGGAGCTGGAAGAGATGGAATTAGTTACCTAATACCTGTTCTCAAACAGACAGAACTATTGTTCCAACACCTATTCCAGCAGCTGGAATGAACGGCTCAGCAACTTAGAGCCCTAATCCGGCACCCAAAATGGATGGCTGTGGCACTGGGAGACCTAATTGGGGCAGCTTGAAGGGATTGCCAAGGTTCTCGTAGCTCTATTCTGGCATCTAGAATTGCTGGCTAACGTACTCAGACCTCCAGTCTGGCAGCCCAAACACCTGGCTAACATACTCAGACCCCACGGTTGGTTAAGGGTATCAGAGCTCTAACCCAGCACCGGGAATGGATTGCTAATGCACTTAAAACTCCATTCTGCCATCCAGAATAGATGGCAAACATACTCTAGCTCTGTTTGAGCAACCAGAACGGCAGGCTAACATACTGTAACTCCATACTGGCACCTCTTTCTGTTTATCGATATCAGCTGCATATCACTTAGTCACACTTGCAGGCCACCAATATAAAGGGGTGCAAGTGGGTTGATAGTCATAAACAGGGGTGTGAGAGCACTCTGAGGTAAAGGCACGTTTGGCGTCTCGGCTGGCATATAGCGGCATAAGGGGGCTTTGAGGCATATGAAGGGGTGCGATTGTCCGCTGAGACTTATAAAGGGGCACAAGGGGGCTCTAAGTCATATAAAAGAGCACGAGGGGCCTCTATAGCATATAAAGTGCTGTTTTTGCCCATAAAATGAAAAGGTGGTAACCCAACCCACAGATCTGGTCACAATGTGCAGTGATAGAGAAGGCACGGTAGTGGTGAGGGTGCATGTATCCCCACCTTGTATGCAGATCGTGCCAAGGAGCAGAGCTGTCTCCGTGCAGGGCTCCCAGGCTCCTCTCTGCCCTGAGCAGCTTCATACAAGGAGGCTGTAATTTCTGCCTGTCACACTAGGGATGGACACTGACATCTGGTGTTTACTCACCATCAATGTTTGTTTTTATGGTAGTGGTTTTTACCATTCGATGGCGGCCTTCGATTGTTTGTCACCATCGGGTGGTAATCATTCAATGGTGTTCCGATGGTGGCTTGTTTTTTTCGATTGCTAATAGCTATGCCTCCCCTGGCTCCTTGGCTGCTGCCTGCATCAGGGAATCTTCATGGGTTCATCCTGGGTATGTAGTGTACCCTACAGTCCCGGCAGCATAACGCAGGGACAGCCATTAGTATGTAAGCTCTGATGAGCAGGGCCCTCATCCCTCTTGTGCTTCTCCTTACTTATACTTTCATCTACCTCTCACTCCCCACTAGAGCACCTAACATGCCTTGTTGTGTATCTGAGTACTCTGATCACTAATGCAGCAATGTGTATAACCCTTGTCCTGCATTGTATTGTACAGTAAGTCACTGGTTTCTTGTTTCCTTATTTATGTCCCTTCATTTACATACAAAGACTGAGGGCTTGATTCAGAGCCGCTCGTAAGCGGCCGCTCGTTCGTTCCGAGCGATGTTCGCACATCTGCGCATGCGTACGGTTTGTAATACGCATGCGCGAACCAGTCAGTGCGGCCAAAAATCGTTAGTTCGCTAAATAGCGAATGCCTGCTATTTTGAGTGACAGGATAAGGCGTATGTGGGTGGTAACAGGGGAAGGTGTTTGAAAACGGGGAGTGGAATTCAGAACGCAGGCGTGCTTAAAGGTCAAAACGGGCGTTTTAAGGGTGTGCATAATTAATACAGCAGCGTCATCGAACACGTCACCTGGTTGTTTAATAGTCAGAACTGCTCGCAATATAGTGGTAGGAAAAACCAACCACAAGAATAGCGAGCAGTTCATACGCTGTTCGATGTACTCGATTAATCAAATGAATAGCGGACATGACGTATGGTGCGAGCGGCAAGGGGGCGTATTTTTTAAAATTTCGACCGCAAGTTTTGCTCGCTCGTTCAGACATAGAGGAGTGAACAGATCGCAAAGAGCGAACGGTTCATTTGAATAGCCACCCCTATTTTTTGAACGAACGACCACAAATAGCGAGCGGCTCTGAATGAGGTCCTGAATCCGCACATTAGAGAGTACACAGTATTATGTTGTTGCTCCAGACCCCAATCCCACCCCCTGCCTAGCAAGCTGCAGTTATTATTGCGTATGTACATATCATATAAATAGTTTTAGCATTGAATTATTTTGATACGATGGTTAGTTACCTTCACATCGAAAGTTTCAAACATTTGATGGTTGGCCTCCGATGTCCATCCCTAAATCCTGCATCCCCAAATGAAGACGTGCACTGACAGTTCTAGAGGCAGGGGGCGCTGCAGTGAGCTGAGACGTTCAGGAGAATTCCATATATTTACAAAATTCCACTGACCCTTTTTATAATCCCTATCCCTAGGCATCAGAGCAACCAGTTACCAAGCAAGGTCTGCACCATCTGTATTATAACAGCAACGGGGTCTGCACCACCTGTATTATAGTGACAACGGGGTCTGCGCCACCTGTATTATAGTAACAACAGGGTCCTGCACCACCTGTATTATAGTAACAACGGAGTCTGCACCACCTGTATTATAGTAACAACGGAGTCTGCACCACCTGTATTATAGTAACAACGGAGTCTGCACCACCTGTATTATAGTAACAACGGAGTCTGCACCACCTGTATTATAGTATCAACAGAGGCTGCACCACCTGAATTATACAAATAGGAGACTTGAGTGCAACCCTCCTGCACAATGACAATGCAGCACCAGAGTCAGCTCCATCTGTACTACAGCAAAGTGACACAAGAGTCTGCTCAGCCTATAGAATAATAACATAATTACCTCCTGCCAAACACAACAATTGCTGCTTCCTGTATCTGCAGTCGTTGGGAATGATAGAGAGACTGTATGGGCGTGTAACGTCACTTCCGCCCTCACTACTACGTCACTTCCAGGGAACAAACACTGAAGGGGATCTATAGTCACCCGTTGTTCTTCATGAAGTGATTTGGGCCTCGGGAAAATGGCCGCCGCCTCCGTCTCTTTTGCACACTGGGGACACTTACTGTAGCTGTACATAGAGTCCTGCTCTAGTGCCCGGAGCTCCTCCCCCTTACTCCAGCAGCAGCATCAGCGTCACATGACCGGCTGCCGTGTGATCCTGTTCTAGCGGCGGCTCCTGCTGTATCCCTGGTAATGTCATCTACTATTATTATACAGGGGGAGCAGCCTGTGGTGTCCTGTTATTACTATTATTATACAGGGGGAGCAGCCTGTGGTGCCCTGTTATTACTATTATTATACAGGGGGAGCAGCCTGTGGTGTCCTGTTATTACTGTTATTATACAGGGGGAGCAGCCTGTGGTGTCCTGTTATTACTATTATTATACAGGGAGAGCAGCCTGTGGTGTCCTGTTATTACTATTATTATTATACAGGGGGAGCTGCCTGTGGTGTCCTGTTACTATTATTATACAGGGGGAGTAGCCTGTGGTGTCCTGTTGTTACTATTATTATACAGGGGGAGCAGCCTGTGGTGTCCTGTTATTACTATTATTATACAGGGGGAGCAGACTGTGGTGTCCTGTTATTACTGTTATTATACAGGGGAGCAGCCTGTGGTGTCCTGCTAATACTATTATACAGGGGGAGCAGCCTGTGGTGTCCTGTTATTACTATTATTATACAAGGGGAGCAGCCTGTGTTGTCTTGTTATTACTGTTATTATACAGGGGGAGCAGCCTGTGGTGTCCTGCTAATACTATTATTATACAGGGGGAGCAGCCTGTGGTGTCCTGTTATTACTATTATTATACAGGGGGAGCAGCCTGTGGTGTCCTGTTATTACTATTATTATACAGGGGGAGCAGCCTGTGGTGTCCTGTTATTACTATTATTATACAGGGGGAGCAGCCTGTGGTGTCCTGTTATTACTATTATTATACAGGGGGAGCTGCCTGTGGTGTCCTGTTATTATTATACAGGGGGAGCAGCCTGTGGTGCCCTGTTATTACTGTTATTATACAGGGGGAGCAGCCTGTGGTGTCCTGCTAATACTATTATTATACAGGGGGAGCAGCCTGTGGTGTCCTGTTATTACTATTATAATACAGGGGGAGCAGCCTGTGTTGTCTTGTTATTACTGTTATTATACAGGGGGAGCAGCCTGTGGTGTCCTGCTAATACTATTATTATACAGGGGGAGCAGCCTGTGGTGTCCTGTTATTACTATTATTATACAGGGGGAGCAGCCTGTGGTGTCCTGTTATTACTATTATTATACAGGGGAGCAGCCTGTGGTGTCCTGTTATTACTATTATTATTATACAGGGGGAGCAGCCTGTGGTGTCCTGTTATTACTATTATAATTGTACAGGAGGAGCAGCCTGTGGTGTCCTGTTATTACTATTATTATTGTACAAGGGGAGCAGCCTGTGGTGTCCTGTTATTACTATTATTATACAGGGGGAGCAGCCTGTGGTGTCCTGTTACTATTATTATACAGGGTGCAGCCTGTAGTGTCCTGTTATTACTATTATTATACAGGGGGAGCAGCCTGTGGTGTCCTGTTATTACTATTATTATTATACAGGGGGAGCAGCCTGTAGTGTCCTGTTATTACTATTATTATACAGGGGGAGCAGCCTGTGGTGTCCTGTTATTACTATTATTATTATACAGGGGGAGCAGCCTGTAGTGTCCTGTTATTACTAATATTATACAGGGGGAGCAGCCTGTGGTGTCCTGTTATTACTATTATTATACAGGGGGAGCAGCCTGTGGTGTCCTGTTATTACTATTATTATACAGGGGAGCAGCCTGTGGTGTCCTGTTATTACTATTATTATTATACAGGGGGAGCAGCCTGTGTTGTCCTGTTATTACTGTTATTATACAGGGGGAGCAGCCTGTGGTGTCCTGCTAATACTATTATTATACAGGGGGAGCAGCCTGTGGTGTCCTGTTATTACTATTATTATACAGGGGGAGCAGCCTGTGGTGTCCTGTTATTACTATTATTATACAGGGGAGCAGCCTGTGGTGTCCTGTTATTACTATTATTATTATACAGGGGGAGCAGCCTGTGGTGTCCTGTTATTACTATTATTATTGTACAGGAGGAGCAGCCTGTGGTGTCCTGTTATATTACTATTATTATTGTACAGGGAGAGCACCCTGTGGTGTCCTGTTATTACTATTATTATACAGGGGGAGCAGCCTGTGGTGTCCTGTTATTACTATTATTATACAGGGAGCAGCATGTGGTGTCCTGATATTACTTTTATTATACAGAGGGAGCAGCCTGTGGTGTCCTGTTACTATTATTATACAGGGGGAGCAGCCTGTGGTGTCCTGTTATTACTATTATTATACAGGGGGAGCAGCCTGTAGTGTCCTGTTATTACTAATATTATACAGGGGGAGCAGCCTGTGGTGTCCTGTTATTACTATTATACAGGGGGAGCAGCCTGTGGTGTCCTGTTATTACTATTATTATACAGGGGGAGCTGCCTGTGGTGTCCTGTTATTATTATACAGGGGGAGCAGCCTGTGGTGTCCTGTTATTACTATTATTATACAGGGGGAGCAGCCTTTGGTGTCCTGTTATTACTATTAATATACAGGGGGAGCAGCCTGTGGTGTCCTGTTATTATTATTATACAGGGGGAGCAGCCTGTGGTGTCCTGTTATCACTATTATTATACAGGGGGAGCAGCCTGTGGTGTCCTGTTATTACTATTATTATACAGGGGAGCAGCCTGTGGTGTCCTGTTATTGCTATAATTATTATACAGGGGGAGCAGCCTGTGGTGTCCTGTTATTACTATTATTATTGTACAGGAGGAGCAGCCTGTGGTGTCCTGTTATTACTATTATTATTGTACAGGGGGAGCAGCCTGTGGTGTCCTGTTATTACTATTATTATACAGGGGGAGCAGCCTGTGGTGTCCTGTTACTATTATTATACAGGGAGCAGCCTGTGGTGTCCTGTTATTACTATTATTATACAGGGGGAGCAGCCTGTGGTGTCCTGTTACTATTATTATACAGGGGGAGCAGCCTGTGGTGTCCTGTTATTACTATTATTATTATACAGGGGGAGCAGCCTGTAGTGTCCTGTTATTACTTATATTATACAGGGGGAGCAGCCTGTGGTGTCCTGTTATTACTATTATACAGGGGGAGCAGCCTGTGGTGTCCTGTTATTACTATTATTATACAGGGGGAGCTGCCTGTGGTGTCCTGTTATTATTATAAAAGGGGAGCAGCCTGTGGTGTCCTGTTATTACTATTATTATACAGGGGGAGCAGCCTCTGGTGTCCTGTTATTACTATTATTATACAGGGGGAGCAGCCTGTGGTGTCCTGTTATTACTATTATTATACAGGGGGAGCTTCCTGTGGTGTCCTGTTATTATTATACAGGGGGAGCAGCCTGTGGTGTCCTGTTATTACTATTATTATACAGGGGGAGCAGCCTCTGGTGTCCTGTTATTACTATTATTATACAGGGGGAGCAGCCTGTGGTGTCCTGATATTATTATTATACAGGGGGAGCAGCCTGTGGTGTCCTGTTATCACTATTATTATACAGGGGGAGCAGCCTGTGGTGTCCTGTTATTACTATTATTATACAGGGGAGCAGCCTGTGGTGTCCTGTTATTGCTATAATTATTATACAGGGGGAGCAGCCTGTGGTGTCCTGTTATTACTATTATTATTGTACAGGAGGAGCAGCCTGTGGTGTCCTGTTATTACTATTATTATTGTACAGGGGGAGCAGCCTGTGGTGTCCTGTTATTACTATTATTATACAGGGGGAGCAGCCTGTGGTGTCCTGTTACTATTATTATACAGGGAGCAGCCTGTGGTGTCCTGTTATTACTATTATTATACAGGGGGAGCAGCCTGTGGTGTCCTGTTACTATTATTATACAGGGGGAGCAGCATGTGGTGTCCTGTTATTACTATTATTATACAGGGGGAGCAGCCTGTGGTGTCCTGTTATTACTAATATTATACAGGGGGAGCAGCCTGTGGTGTCCTGTTATTACTATTATTATACAGGGGGAGCAGCCTGTGGTGTCCTGTTATTACTATTATTATACAGGGGAGCAGCCTGTGGTGTCCTGTTATTACTATTATTATTATACAGGGGGAGCAGCCTGTGTTGTCCTGTTATTACTGTTATTATACAGGGGGAGCAGCCTGTGGTGTCCTGCTAATACTATTATTATACAGGGGGAGCAGCCTGTGGTGTCCTGTTATTACTATTATTATACAGGGGGAGCAGTCTCTGGTGTCCTGTTATTACTATTATTATACAGGGGAGCAGCCTGTGGTGTCCTGTTATTACTATTATTATACAGGGGGAGCAGCCTGTGGTGTCCTGTTATTACTATTATTGTACAGGAGGAGCAGCCTGTGGTGTCCTGTTATTACTATTATTATACAGGGGGAGCAGCCTGTGGTGTCCTGTTACTATTATTATACAGGGAGCAGCCTGTGGTGTCCTGTTATTACTATTATTATACAGGGGGAGCAGCCTGTGGTGTCCTGTTATTACTATTATTATTATACAGGGGGAGCAGCCTGTAGTGTCCTGTTATTTCTAATATTATACAGGGGGAGCAGCCTGTGGTGTCCTGTTATTACTATTATTATACAGGGGGAGCAGCCTGTGGTGTCCTGTTATTACTATTATTATACAGGGGGAGCTGCCTGTGGTGTCCTGTTATTATTATACAGGGGGAGCAGCCTGTGGTGTCTTGTTATTACTATTATTATACAGGGGGAGCAGCCTCTGGTATCCTGTTATTACTATTATTATACAGGGGGAGCAGCCTGTGGTGTCCTGTTATTATTATCATACAGGGGGAGCAGCCTGTGGTGTCCTGTTATTACTATTATTATACAGGGGGAGCAGCCTGTGGTGTCATATTACTATTATTATACAGGTGGAGCAGCCTGTGGTGTCCTGTTATTACTATTATTATACAGGGGGAGCAGCCTGTGGTGTCCTGTTATTATTATTATACAGGGCGTCCTGTTATTATTATTATACAGGGGGAGCAGCCTGTGGTGTCTTGTTATTACTATTATACAGGGGGAGCAGCCTGTGGTGTCCTGTTATTACTATTATTATACAGAGGGAGCAGCCTGTGGTGTCCTGTTATTACTATTATTATACAGGGGGAGCAGCCTGTGGTGTCCTGTTACTATTATTGTACAGAGGGAGCAGCCTGTGGTGTCCTGTTATTACTATTATTATACAGGGGGAGCAGCCTGTAGTGTCCTGTTATTACTAATATACAGGGGGAGCAGCCTGTGGTGTCCTGTTATTACTATTATTATACAGGGGGAGCAGCCTGTGGTGTCCTGTTATTACTATTATTATACAGGGGGAGCAGCCTGTAGTGTCCTGTTATTATACAAGGGGAGCAGCCTGTGGTGTCCTGTTATTACTATTATTATTATTATTATACAGGGGGAGCAGCCTGTAGTGTCCTGTTATTACTATTATTTTACAAGGGGAGCAGCCTGTGGTGTCCTGTTATTACTATTATTATACAGGGGGAGCAGCCTGTGGTGTCCTGTTATTACTATTATTATACAGGGGGAGCAGCCTGTGGTGTCTTGTTATTACTATTATTATACAGGGGGAGCAGCCTGTGGTGTCCTGTTATTACTATTATTATTATTATTATTATAATACAGGGGGAGCAGTCTGTAGTGTCCTGTTATTACTATTATTATACAGGGGGAGCAGCCTGTGGTGTCCTGTTATTACTATTATTATACAGGGGGAGCAGCCTGTGGTGTCCTGTTATTAGTTTTATTATACAGGGGAAGCAGCCTGGGGTGTCCTGTTACTATTATTATACAGGGGAAGCAGCCTGTGGTGTCCTGTTATTATTATAATTATACAGGGGGAACAGCCTGTGGTGTCCTATTATTATACAAGGGTAGCAGCCTGTGGTGTCCTGTTACTATTATTATACAGGAGGAGCAGCCTGTAGTGTCCTGTTATTACTTATATTATACAGGGGGAGCAGCCTGTGGTGTCCTGTTATTACTATTATACAGGGGGAGCAGCCTGTGGTGTCCTGTTATTACTATTATTATACAGGGGGAGCTGCCTGTGGTGTCCTGTTATTATTATAAAAGGGGAGCAGCCTGTGGTGTCCTGTTATTACTATTATTATACAGGGGGAGCAGCCTCTGGTGTCCTGTTATTACTATTATTATACAGGGGGAGCAGCCTGTGGTGTCCTGTTATTACTATTATTATACAGGGGGAGCTGCCTGTGGTGTCCTGTTATTATTATACAGGGGGAGCAGCCTGTGGTGTCCTGTTATTACTATTATTATACAGGGGGAGCAGCCTCTGGTGTCCTGTTATTACTATTATTATACAGGGGGAGCAGCCTGTGGTGTCCTGTTATTATTATTATACAGGGGGAGCAGCCTGTGGTGTCCTGTTATCACTATTATTATACAGGGGGAGCAGCCTGTGGTGTCCTGTTGTTACTATTATTATACAGGGGGAGCAGCCTGTAGTGTCCTGTTATTATACAAGGGGAGCAGCCTGTGGTGTCCTGTTATTACTATTATTATTATTATTATTATTATACAGGGGGAGCAGCCTGTAGTGTCCTGTTATTACTATTATTTTACAAGGGGAGCAGCCTGTGGTGTCCTGTTATTACTATTATTATACAGGGGGAGCAGCCTGTGGTGTCCTGTTATTACTATTATTATACAGGGGGAGCTGCCTGTGGTGTCCTTTTACTATTATTATACAGGGGGAGCAGCCTGTGGTGTCCTGTTATTACTATTATTATACAGGGGGAGCAGCCTGTGGTGTCTTGTTATTACTATTATTATACAGGGGGAGCAGCCTGTGGTGTCCTGTTACTATTATTATACAGGGGGAGCAGCATGTGGTGTCCTGTTATTACTATTATTATTATTATTATTATTATAATACAGGGGGAGCAGTCTGTAGTGTCCTGTTATTACTATTATTATACAGGGGGAGCAGCCTGTGGTGTCCTGTTATTACTATTATTATACAGGGGGAGCTGCCTGTGGTGTCCTGTTATTAGTTTTATTATACAGGGGAAGCAGCCTGTGGTGTCCTGTTACTATTATTATACAGGGGAAGCAGCCTGTGGTGTCCTGTTATTATTATAATTACACAGGGGGAACAGCCTGTGGTGTCCTATTATTATACAAGGGTAGCAGCCTGTGGTGTCCTGTTACTATTATTATACAGGTGGAGCAGCCTGTGGTGTCCTGTTATTATTATTATACAGGGAGAGCAGCCTCTGGTGTCCTGTTATTAATATAATTGTTATTATACAGGGGGAGCAGCCTGTGGTGTCCAATTATTATTATACAGGAGAAACAGCCTGCGGTGTCCAATTATTATTATACAGGGGGAGCAGCCTGTGGTGTCCAATTATTATTATACAGGAGAAGCAGCCTGTGGTGTCCAATTATTATTATAATTATACAGGGGGAACAGCCAGTGGTGTCCTGTTATTATTATAGTTATACAGGAGGAGCAGCCTGTGGTGTCCTGTTATTATTATAATTATACAGGAGGAGCAGCCTGTGGTGTCCTGTTGTTGTTGTTGTTGTTATTATTATTATAATACAGGAAAAGCAGGCTGTGGTGTCATTATTATTATTGTACAGATTGAGCAGCCTGTGGTGTCCTGTTATTATTATTATACAGGGGGAGCAGCCTGTGGTCTCCTGTTACTATTATTATACAGGAGAAGCAGCATGTGGTGTCCTGTTATTGTTATTATTTTTATTATTATTATTGTACAGGAGGAGCAGCCTGTGGTGTCCTGTTAAAATTATTATACAGGTGGATTAGCACGTGATTTCCTTTTTATTATCATTATAGAGGGGGAGCAGCAGGTGGTGTCCTGTTATTGTTGTTGTTGTTGTTATTAATTGTTATTATTATTATTATTATTATTATTATATACAGGGGAGCAGCTTGTGGTGTCCTGCTACAATTATTGTACAGGTGGAGCAGCCTGTGGTGTCCTGTTATTATATAGCAGCATATACAGAGTAATAATAACACTAATGAGCTGTCAGATAAAGAAATAACACATAATAGGTATAACATGTATGTATGAGAAGTAGTCTGTATCCCGACAGTCAGAATCCTGATGCGCCCTATACCGTCTGCAGGTTCCGGACGGGTCAAAATGCTGACAACTTCAAATGGTGAGTGTTAGGGTTAGGCTGCAGGAGTGGAGGGTCAGGGTACCGGAGGGGAGGTTTATGGTAAGGCTGTGGGGGGAGAGGAGGTGGTTAGGGTTAGGCTGCGGGAGGGTGGGTTGGGTTTAGAGTTAACCTTAGGATACTTAGTGAAAATGTCGAGATTTTCAGTGTCGGGATTCCAACCATCTGGATTTTGACCATCGGGATGTTGTACCCAACCCCGTATGTACGAGGGTGGTCAATAAGTAAGGTAACAAGACCCCTGAAGTGTGTAATGTGTAATATATGTATATGTACAAGGTGACTTCATTTACACAATGAGAGGTCTTGTTACTTTATTTATTGAACCACCCTCGTATATACCAGATGATACATAACAGGAGCTGGGGAAGGATGTGTGAGAAGGACACAGACAGGCCATGTAACAAAGGGCTGCACTGAGCTGAGACTGTCTGTCAGGGCGTCTTGTTATCCTGAGCAATAGAGACTGTCTCAGAGACAGCCAGTGGCTGTGACAGTCCCCAGATCCTCAGAGTGTCACTGATTATCCCCCAGGACATGTCTCACCCCACCCTATGCTGCACACACACGGCCGGCAGGCTGGTCACACATGTAACATACATCTGAGGTGCGGTCATTTGTCATTTCATCATATGTGCAGAGTGACTGATGGGATTCTGTATTGTGTAACCCTTTGTGTGTCCCCTGGGCTGCCTGCTGTCCTATCCCTGTGTTATTAACCTCTTCTGTTCCCTTCCCCCTCCCCTGTGTTACTGACACCTCTGTACAGCTGTTATACCCCCTGTTGTGCACTGACATGACTGGGGAGGTGAGGGGATCTGGGAGTGTATGCAGTGATATTTTGTGTCTCCCCCAATACACAGGATTACACAGTAGTGAAGAAGACATCCGGTGACTGTGAGACACCCAGCAGCCGTCCCCGTATGTCAGGAGGACTGAGCAGGACTCAGAGCCCCATCACGGTGCCTCCACCTCACTCACTGATACATGAGAGACACAATGACCAGAAGATCCTGGAACTCACCAACAAGATCATTCAGCTGCTGACTGGAGAGGTGACTGCTGGGAATGGGACATTATACAGTAACACCAGGGGATGTGTCTGGGTGATGACTGGAGAGGTGACTGCTGGGAATGGGACATTATACAGTAACACCAGGGGATGTGTCTGGGTGTTGACTGTATTATTGTGTCAGGTTCCTATAAGGTGTCAGGATGTCACTGTCTATGTCTCCATGCAGGAGGGGGAGTATATAGAGGAACACAGGGGTCTGTACAAGGACGTGATGATGGAGAATCACCAGCCCCTCACATCACTTGGTAAGAGGAGACTGTCATTTATTGTACAGGAGAGATTAGGTAGGGGGGCCCCATATATACACATCACCTGATAATCACACATATACAATGTACTCAGTCACTCTGTGTCTCCTACAGATGGACCCAGTAACAGAAATACCCCAGAGAGATGTCCCCGTCCTCTTTATTCACAGGATTGTACAGAGGAGAATCACAGGATCCCACAGGAGCATCAGGTAGGTGGGGTTTGGGTCTCCTCAAATAGTAATATACGAAGAGACTTTCTATATCAGTGCTCCATGGCAGTCCCCACAAAGGGTAATGTCTATAACGAGGCTTCTCCGCATCACCTGTATCTTTTCCTGTCTAAGTCAGTTAGTGTGTATGGTCTCTGAAACAGAGGCTTCTCTCATCATTCCCAGCTGTAACAGAGGCTTACTTCTCTCATCATTCCCAGCTGTAACAGAGGCATACCTCTCTCATCATTCCCGGTTGTAACAGAGGCTAACCTCTCTCATCATTCCCAGCTGTAACAGAGGCTTACCTCTCTCATCGTTCCCGGTTGTAACAGAAGCTTACCTCTATCTTCGTTCCTGGCTGTAACAGAGGCTTACCTTTCTCATATTTTCTGGCTGTAACAGTGATTTACATCTCTCATCGTTCCCGGCTGTAACAGAGGCTTACCTCTCTCATTGTTCCCAGCTATAACGGAAGCTTACCTCGCTCACTGTTCCCGCTGGAACAGAGGCTTACCTCTCATTGTTCCCGGCTATAACGGAAGCTTACCTCGCTCACTGTTCCCGCTGGAACAGAGGCTTACCTCTCTCATTGTTCCCGGCTATAACGGAAGCTTACCTCTCTCACTGTTCCCGCTGGAACAGAGGCTTACCTCTCTCATTGTTCCCGCCTATAACGGAAGCTTACCTCTCTCACTGTTCCCGCTGGAACAGAGGCTTACCTCGTGGTTTACGGCTTTAACAGAGGCTTACCTCTCTCATTGTTTTTGGTTGTAGCAGAGGCTTACCTCTCTCATTATTCCCAGCGGTAACAGAGGCTTACCTCTCTTATTGTTACTGGCAATGCACCATGTTAGTTCTACAAGCTGAGGATGGGCAGTCTGATCCGCGTGCATCACTGTCGGGTGAGTGATATAACATAAAGCACCTGAACTAAACAGATCGATGGTCTGAGGATGCACACGCTCTGAGGCACATTGGTAGCACCAGGCAGGATGCAAGAAGCCGGGAACCTTGAGCTCTCTACAGTGATCCTGTTCTTGCTGCAAGGGTGTAAAAATACATGTCTAGCAGCCAGTTGGAGCCTGAGCCTGATCCCACACACTTGGAAGTCCCCCGCCCAAGGTAATTTCTTAAATTAGAGGGTGTCCATATGCTGGATCCTGATACATAGTGATTAGTGTTTCTCTTCAGCGCCCATGCAGAGTCTTTGGGGGAGAAGATGACAAACAAGTGACCACATAATAAGCTCTGTGCAGCCTGTGATGGGAGGTTTCCTGCACACAATGAAGGAGTACTGTGTAGCACACGTAGATCCCAGGATAAGGGATGGAACCAGCCTCCAGGGCAATTTATAGAATAACTTGTATGAATGAGAGAAGCTTTTATTACTAAGGAAAATCTTTGTTACACAGGGAGGCTAGAAGAACAAGGGGGAGATGTATCAAACCGGGCTGTGGAGTCGATAAGCTAAAGTTTAGACTCTGAGGGCCAAATGTAATAGGTATAGTCTGTTTTAGTAACAGTACAAACTCGCACTTTCTCGCACTTTTAAAAAGTGCGAGTTTGTACTGAAACTCGCAAATTCAATAGCCTGCGAACTTTTCAGCTCGAGGCTACTGCATTTGCGAGTTTAGGCGAGTTAGGACTATGTAAACTGACACCTTTTAATGCGAGTAGCATTAAAAGGTGCGAGCTTTAGAGAAGCCATCACAGATCAGTGAGATCCGTGATGGCTTCTGTGTGTGTTTAAAAAAAAAAGTGCACCCCCTCCCCAAAAGCATAACCAGCCCCGGGCTTTATAAAGTAGGGGTCCCCTGAAAATTCCAAAACCAGCACCAAACTCTTTCTAGCGGGGGATTAATGCCACAGCCAGTGAAAACCTTTCACCGGTTTCCCCGGCCAAAGCATTACCCCTGACCGCTAGTCAGTCCAGGCTGGGGATCCCTGGGGAGTTGGGTACCCCCCCAATAAAGGGGTACCCCTCTCCAGGGCACCCCAGGCCCAGACTGATAGGTCGGGGCTATCCCCGGCACCCTATGGCCGTGGGTGCCGGGTTGATAGTGTTAGTGTAAAGTGTAAAAATAAAGTTTCCATATTGTCTTTAGTTGTAGAACCACAAGTACCAGCAAGCCTCCCCTGCATGCTGGTATTTGGAGAACCACAAATACCAGCATGCGGGGCATTACGGGCCCGCTGGCACTTGTAGTTCCACAACTAAAGAAATATGTAAATAAACAAACATACACCGTGAAAGTAAAATTTTAATTAAACATACATGCACACTCACATATACTCACCTAGTATCCGAAGTAATCTATAGGGGTATACCTGAAAAAAAAAATCCATACTCACCTCTCCTATGCGTCGATCACGTCCACTTGTCCAAGTAGGCAATCCAGGGGTTAAAATAAAAAAACGCAAAAAACCGATCCATGCCGGACACAGCAAAGGTATGTGTATACATACCTTCGCTCCACGTAAATGACCGTTGCACACGTGTGCCCCGTCAGTGAAGGGGCCGCCAGCCAATCAGGGAGCATCTCCATCGGAGCAGCTCCCTGATTAGCTGAATGCGGCCAGCCTGTGTGTCCCATAGACTTCTATGGTGAGAAATCCCCATTGAAGTCTATGGTGGGAACCGCTACATCGTAGCCACAAGGTTACCTCAGGTTAATCTTGCGGTTACATCACTGATCAGGGAGCTGTTCCGACGGAGATGCTCCCTGATTGGCTGGCGGCTCCTTAATACAGAACCTCCTACAACCTTCACTAAGAACAGCCACAATATCCCAGTTCCTTCAGGACAGAAGAGCAAAGGCTTTTCCATGTAGGAGGACATCAGGATCCTTGTCACAACTCTCGGATGGATTATGGATGCGGCCTGTATTTAGGGAGTTGGCTAGACCTATGCCTGAGACACGGAGTCTAATTTGCTGGCGGTGTTCACCAGGGACCCTCGCAAGAAGGTATAGACTTGGATGCGTCCGACACACAGGTCGCGGCCCTCAGGCCTCAGGATAGGTTCCCTTATACAGGTGCTGGTGAACTCTGGACGTAGTGGAGGAGACATATAGCTTAGTCGACGGGCTGGTCAGAACCAAACGGACTAGACGGTACCAGGGAGCAGGTGTAAACAGGTCACAGGAGATAGCCGAAGTCAAAACCAGATATCAGATGCAGTACCAGGGGTCAGGCGAAATCAGGGTCACAAAATGAAGCCAAGGTCAGGAACAGGTCACGCAGTATCACAGGAACGCTGGAGTATGGGAAATGAGCCTATACTTTGGCACCTATGTGCTGCCAGAGACTCCCTCTTATAGGGAGGACTCGAATTCTCGCACCAAATGTGATTAGCGTTTGGCGCACCTGCCCCTTTAAATCTAGAACAGGACAGCACGCATGCTCCTAGGAGAGCTGCGGCCACCTGTCACAGCCGCCGGGGGGAGCCGGAAGCATCGGCAGCGGGCGTCCTGGACTCCTCATCCGCTGCCTGACAGACCAGGGTCACCGGACCCGGTAAGTGCACCCTGGAGTCCGGCGCACTGTGACATTACCCCCTCCTCTAGGGGTGGGCACTGAACACCTCACAAATGGTTTATCAGGAAACTTTTGATGGAATTTCTGAAGTAATTGAGGTGCATGAATGTCTGAAGCCTTGACCCAACAACATTGCTCCGGACCATACCCCTTCCAATCAACCAAGTACTGAACAGATCCCCTCGACATTCTGGAGTCCAAGATCTGTTTTACCTCATACTCCTCCTGATGGTCCACCGAAATTGTAGAAGGGGAACTGCGAGGCACTGAGAAACGATTACGCACCAGGGGTTTTAGAAGGGATACATGAAATACGTTAGGTATCCTAAGTGTACCAGGTAATTTTAAACAAAATGCCACTGGATTAATCACCTGAAGAATCTGGAAAGTACCTGGCAGCAAACTTCATAGTGGGAACTTTCAATTTCAGGTGCCTGGTTGACAGCCAGACTTTATCACCAGGATTTAACAACGCACCCCGCCTCTTTTCCGGGACCAGGTGGAGAGTGCAGAGGAATCTTGTGCTGAGCACAAATTTGACAGGCTGCCACAAAATCCTTAACATCTTGACTCGGCTAGGGTTTCTCGGCATGGTAGTCACTGGGTATTACCTGTGAGGTCATTATGGCGGGGGGTCTCTGGCAGTGGTGCTGGTGTTTGGTGAGGGGCATTGGCTGCACGTGGTTCTGTAGGGGAACATTGTCACTAGGCCTGGTGAGGTCTGACGATGTTTCTGTTCCGTTGGCATAGGCGCCACCATCTTGCCTGCGGCCATGTTATTCCAGCTGTCCAATCCTGGTAGGTCATGTGCTCATTCCAGCCAGTCACAGCGCTGCACTGAGTATTTAGGAAGGTCCAGAGCCTTCCTTCCTTTGCCAGTGCAACGTGTTTCTCAGCTGCGGCTGAGAGAGAGTACCTGTGCCTTACCTGCCTGTCTGTTTACGCTACTAGCCTGAACCTTGCCTGCTCCAACCTGCTGGACTTACCCTGCACCCTCCACATACCTTTTCACCTGCCTGAGTACCTGAACCTGCTGTTCCCTGCACCTTGCCTCCCTTCACTCCCAGCTGGGCTTCATTACCTCAGCCTGCATTTGTTACAGCTCACCATACCTGCACTCGTTACAGCTCATCATTCCTGCATTCAGTTACAGCTCATCATACCTGCATTCTGTTACAGCTCATCATTCCTGCATTCAGTTACAGCTCATCATACCTGCATTCTGTTACAGCTCATCATACCTGCATTCTGTTACAGCTCATCATTCCTGCATTCAGTTACAGCTCATCATACCTGCATTCTGTTACAGCTCATCATACCTGCATTCGTTACAGCTCATCATATTTGTTTACTGGACTGTTCCTGCCTGTCACTATCTGGACATTTCCCATTAACCCCCACTACAGTTATCAAGTGCACTTTAGTGCTATACCTGGACTTTTTATTTGCCATTCCCATGTCTTCTAAGCCACTTATTAAAAACTCCACTTTTTCATTCAAGTCTGCTTCTGTGTCTGCTCTTATCACCACCCTGGGTCCACAACAAATTCAGAACCTCACAGTTTGCACTGGCCCCATGGATCCGGCCATGGAACAGGAGTCTGGAGTGGATTTATTTAGTTGTATTGCTGGTCGTTTAGAAAACCTGGAAGCTATGCAACATCAAATGGCCCAGTTCCTACAGTAGACGTCTAAACGACAAGATAATCTGCAAACCTCATTAAACATCCCTGGGGTATCAGCCACTACACCCCCTCCTGTGCCTGGTAATACAGGGACCAGGGTATCCCCTCGTCTACATCTACCCATGCCAAGCAAATTTGACAGCAATCCTAAGCTCTGTCATGGTCTTTTAAATCAGTGTGATATACACTTTACGTTACAGCCTGATAACTTCCCCACCGCTAGAACCAAAGTGGCTTATATCGTGTCCTTGCTGACCGGCTCGGCTCTGGATTTGGGCCTCCCCACTCTGGGAGTGTTCAGACTCGCAGCTGGATAACTATACAGACTTTGTATCTTCATTCAGGAGGATTTTCGATGAACCTGGATGCACAGTGTCAGCATCGTCCAGCATCATGACCCTGAGACAAGGAACCCGTCCTGTCAGCCAATATGCCGTACAGTTTCAAATCTTGGGATCAGAGCTTAAGTGGAATGAGGAGGCCCTCACCTCAGCCTTTTGGCATGGCCTTTCCGACCGATTAAATGATGATCTGATTACCCGTGAGCTCCCTACCAACTTGAATGATATGATCTCACTCTGCAACAAAATTGACCTACGCTTCAGAGAACGTCAGGCTGAAAAGCACAGAAGTGACCGGCAAAGATCATTTACGTTTCCCTTGCCTACCCGTCCACCCCATCCTCCTATAGATGAGGAGCCCATGCAGGTGAACCAAACCCATCTCTCCAAGGAGGAACGTCAGAGAAGGATGCTAAAAAACCTCTGTCTGTACTGCGGAGATTCGGGTCACCTGGTGGCCTCCTGGAAGTCGGGAAACGCCCGTTCCTAACTGACCTCGGGGACATCAAGTTAGGAGTTATGTGCCCGTCCCCAAATACTGAAGAATTCAAGAATTCCTTAGCTTTGGATCTCAAGCCCAAACCTGTCTTCGTCTCTGCTCTATTAGACTCTGGAGCAGCTGGAAACTTCATGACTTCCAGCCTAGTTGATAAACTACAGATTCCTTGTTCATCTCTCAAGCACGCAATCTCCCTGACTTCTGTAGATGGACGTCCTCTAGCTAAAGGAGTGGTCACCAAGGAAACTCAACCCGTATTAGTTCGTGTTGGGGAACTCCACTCAGAGTCTTTAAAGTTCTTAGTGATACCAGAGGCTTCTCAAGAAATCATCTTAGGACTTCCCTGGTTACACCAACAAAATCCCAGGATAGACTGGTGTTCAATGCAGATTCTTTCATGGGGAACTGACTGTCAGAAATCCTGTCTTCCCAAAATACTACCTGTAAGAAAGACAGCTTCGTTACCATCTCCAGCTATACCCGAGGAGTACCAGATGTTCTCTGATGTTTTTTCAGAGCAACAGGCGAACTTCTTACCTCCCCACAGAGAATGGGACTGTCCTATCGAGCTGCTGCCTGACAAGATGCCACCCCGTGGTCGCACCTACCCTCTATCAGTGCCTGAGACTCAAGCCATGTCAGAGTGCATCCAGGACAACCTAGCAAAGGGGTTTATTCGACCTTCCATCTCTCCCGCTGAAGCCAGCTTCTTTTTCGTTGGCAAGAAAGACGGAGGCCTAAGACCTTGTATAGATTACTGGGGCCTCAATGATATAACAATTAAGAATTGGTATCCTCTTCCCCTGATCACAGAATTGTTTGACAGAGTTAAAGGGTCCATCATATTCTCAAAGCTGGATCTGAGAGGGGCTTATAATCTCATCCGCATTCGTGCTGGCGATGAATGGAAAACCGCCTTTAATACTCGAGATGGACACTTTGAATACCTTGTGATTCCCTTTGGGTTGTGCAATGCCCCTGCCGTGTTTCAGGGCTTTGTTAACGAGATTTTCCGGGACCTGTTGTACGTCTCGGTTGTAGTTTACCTAGACGATATATTGATTTTTTTCATCTTCTGTAACAAAACATCATGAACATGTGAAGGAAGTATTGTCCCGTCTGAGAAAGAACCACCTTTATTGCAAACTGGATAAATGTGTCTTTGGGGTTCCCAGAGTGCCATTCCTTGGTTACGTCATCTCTGGCTCCAGTCTAGAAATGGACCCCAAGAAGGTGCAGGCGATTTTGGATTGGTCCCGTCCTCAAACTTTGAAAGCCATCCAGAGATGGCTTGGGTTTGCCAACTACTATAGACGTTTCATTAAAGGATTTTCATAATTATTGGCTCCCATTACCGTGTTGACCCGAAAAGACGCTAACCCTGCCCTATGGTCACCTGAGGCAGAGACTGCCTTCCAACTTTTAAAACAGGCATTTATTTCAGCTCCAGTCTTACGACAACCAGATCTGGATAGGCTGTTTCTAGTGGAAGTGGATGCATCATCTGAGGCCGTGGGTGCAGTTCTTTCCCAGTCATTATATATGTCATTTTAATTCTTTATCATTTCATTAACACTTATTGATTTATCTTTACACATCTTTTCTACATACTTCACTATCACCTTTTTCCCTTTTTCGTGTGATGCCCTGGGGATGGCCCTTGGTTGGAATTTTTTTGGGGTGCCTTGCTTCTCGGATGTGAGCCCCTTAATATTAGGGACGCCAGTATAGAGGAGCCTTGACGATTGGACTGGCGCTTATTCATATATTTGCAAATATGTGTAACCAATACCTCTAAATTTCTATTATTATGTAGGATTTAAGTATTGTTTTTGCTGCAGTGTGCTGGGGGGCAAATCTCTTTTTTTCTGTGTTCAGATTAAACCCCGCCCTTTACAAGCACCTGTGTTATGCAATTAAGCTGATCTGAGCAACTACCATTTTTCTTTCCCAGTCACCACCTGGGACTCAGGAAGCAAAAGAGGAAAAATTCTTCAACGGGGTGGTACCTTCCCAGGCAGTAAGTCTATAGCACAATCCCATTCTCGGTTAGAGGGTAGCGTCTCTGCTGCTTTTTTACTGAACCCATCTCTAAAGGATTGATAAGGAACTGGAAGTTGATCTTATGGAGATACGACTGAGCTGCGAATGGCACGGTGAGGAGGCTGAACCGATGATAAACAGAACCCATGGCATTGAGAACCCCATGACAGTATTTGAGGTTCATTCCAATCTAAGACGGGAGCATGCTTGCGGAGCCAGGGGAGATCTAGAATGACTGGACTCTCGGCTGACGGGAGAATGTAGAATGTTATCAACTCTCGATGAAGAGCCCCTATTTGCATGGTGTCTTCCATCATCTCTGAGTGAATGGTAGCCGTAGGAAGTTTGTTCCCATCTACTCCGATGATGGAAAGGGGTTATTTTGGAGGCATGCTAGCAATACCCAACTCTTGGACCTTTTTTGCCGTAATGAAATTGCCATCGGCACCCGAATCTAAGAAGGCCTTGACTACTTCAGAGGAGTTTCCCATGGCCAGGGTTACGTCGATGGAAAACTGAGGAGTAACTTTGTTTTTTGGGGTGTATTTCAACGCACCTAAACTGACCACCCCTTGATCATATAGGCCTTCTCGTTTCCTGGACGCTTTGGACAGCCAGAGAGAAGATGTCCTGATTCACCACAGTATAAACAAAGCTTATTTTTGAACCTCCTTTTTCTTTCTGCAGCAGGGAGGTGAGATTTCCCAATCTGCATGGGTTCTTCTGGAGCCTCAGTAGGTGCTGTGAATCGTGGGGCCAGCTTAAAAGTGAAGCGACAAGACTGTTCTCTTTCTTGCGCCCTCTCTCTGTGGCAAAGGTCTACTCGGATACACAAGGAGATCAAGTCGTCCAAGGAAGTTGGCAACTCCCTAGATGCAAGAACATCTTTAATTTTCTACGACAGTCCCTGCATACAGTAAATGCGGCAACCAAGGCTTCATTGTTCCACCCCAACTCTGAAGCAAGGGTTCAAAACTGCACAGAATACTGTCCCGCAGATTGGTTTTTCCCTGCTTCAGCTGCAAGATGGCCGAGTCTGCGGAGGATTCTCGCCCAGGCTCATCGAAGACCTTCCGGAAGGCTCTCGGAAACTCGGCACTGTTGTTGACGAGTGGATCATTTCTTTCCCACAATGGAGAGGCCCAAGCCAATGCTTGACCTGACAACAGCGAGATCATATAAGGCACTTTTGTCCTATCTGAAGGGAAACTTGCTGTATGGACTTCAAACTGGATCGAGCACTGGTTCAGGAATCCACGACAGCCAGTCAGATCCCCATCATACTTTGTTGGATTCGGAATCCATATTGGTGTGGAAGCCCCTGCGGCTGGTGCCGTAGTAGATGGACCCGGTAATACAGGAGGTGCTTGAGCGACACCGACTTGCTGCATCAGGGTCCGTAAACACTGCATAATCTGAGCCTGGTCTTGTTGTTGCTTCTCGACTCTAGCAAGTAAGTTCTCGAGCAGGTCTCGTGGTGACAGGTTACCAGTTGCATCCATTTTTTAGGCCAGAGTATTCTGTCACAATTCTCGCATGGATTATGGATGCGGCCTGTATTTAGGGAGTTGGCTAGCCCTATGCCTGAGGCACGGAGTCTAATGTGCCAGCGGTATTCACCAGGGACCCTCGCAAGAAGGTATGGAGTTGGCTGCGTCCGACACACAGGATAGGTTCCCTTATACAGGTGCTGGCAAACTCTGGACGCAGTGGAGGAGACGTATAGCTAAGTCGACGGGGCCGGGTCAGAACCAAACGGACTAGACGGTACCAGGGAGTAGGCGTAAACATGTCACAGGGGATAGCCGAGGTCAAAACCAGATATCAGATGCAGTACCAGGGGTCAGGTAAAATCAGGGTCACAAAACGAAGACAAGGTCAGGAACAGGTCACGGAATATCACAGGAACACTGGAGTATGGGAAATGAGGCTATACTCTGGCACCTATGTGCTGCCAGAGACTCCCTCTTATAGGGTAGAACTTGAATTCTTGCGCCAAATGTGATTAGCATTTGGCACACCTGCCCCTTTATATCTAGAACAGGATGGCACGCGCGCTACCTAGGAGAGCCGCGGCCACCTGTCAGCCGCTGGGGGGAGCCGGTGACACTGGTCTGACAGGCAGCGGGCGAGGAGTCCAAGGCGCCCGCTGCCTGACAGACCAGTGTCACCGGACCCGGTAAGTGCACCCTGGAGTCCGGCGCACTGTGACAATCCTTTTGCACCATCCTCATTCTGAGGAGACTAAATAACTATGTCAGTATCAGACCATTTTCCATGGGAATAGTGAATTGGATCCTCTCTACTATCGGCCAAGAGGAACTCCTCACACCCATAGACCTGCAGGACACTTCCTCTTATGTTGTAGTTTAGCACAGGAAGTGACTCAGGTGCTGGATCAGGGACACCATTACCATCTCACCGGGCTTCCTTTTGGCCTGGCAACTTCTCTATGAACCTTTACAGAAATGCTGGTGCAGAGATAAGAGATCTGGGGCCCAGGTGTGGCCACATCTATACATCATCCTGGTTGTAGGAGAATCAGAACATGTGATAGACACCAAGAACATACAGGTGATGACCTTATTGCAGAAACATGGCCGAATCGTGACCAGGATAGAAAGTCAGCTTGTTCCCTCACAGCAAATACAATGTCTGGGAGCACAAATACCATAGCGTACACAGTAACTCTGTCAGAGGAAAGGTGTCTCACACAACAGCACTTAGTGCATGATGTACGGATTCATCACTGGTCACCAATGAGGAGAGTGCTGCAATTATCGGGAATGTTCTCAGCCATAGGAATAGTTCCTTGGGCTAGATGGCACATGCACAGTCTCCAGCTGGGATTGGTTACTCTGTGGTATCACAAACAGGCTGTCATCACCTACCAGGAGATCTCTAATCTGGTGACAAGACCCAGGACTGAGGACACCGCAGTGGCGGAACTGTGGGAGACAATGGAGTCAGTTGCCGCCTGGCGCTAGCCCTGAAAGGGGCACCTCCTCCATTGTCCCCCACTCCATTGTTCCCAGTTCTATTGTCCGCCGCAGCCATTCCGTTTTCCTGCAACAGAGAGGAGCCACTGAGCTGAAGCTAATTGGCGCTCCTTCTCCGTGAGCTGTGTGATCTGGGTCGCGGTCCGCGGAGGACTTGTACCATGTGACCGTGACCCTGCCCGACTGAGGAGGGAAGTGGATAGATCCCCTTCAGTTTTGGTACCCTGAGATCAGAGATACAGTGCGGCTGGGACCAGGTGTATATACAAACTGAGCGTCGGCTGTCACTGGGGAGTGGAGAGGACTGGGAGTCAGTGCGTGAGCGTGGAGCCGGCGGCTGTCACTGGGCAGTGGATGGGAGTCAGGAAGGCAGAGCTAGCGGATAAGGATAAGCAGCAGTGGCTGAAAAACAGTAAGCTGTGCTGGGGGAGGGGAAGGGGGAGCATTCCATATTTACATTTAAAGAGCAAGATAGTGTAAATACAGTCAGATGCACCTTCAGGTTTTAAATGGGGGGTGGACTCCAACATTTACCTTGCCTCCGGGCAACTGGTACAAAGTTACGCCACTGGGACACCAGGTATGTCACTCTCAGATCCATGGGCAACACGGATGACAGATTCCAGCTCATGTAACTAATATAACACAAAGGACTTGGTCACAGAAAGAAAGGAGACTCCAGGTAAATGTACTAGAAATGAGAGCTGTATGGGATGCAGTTCAGCAATTTCATTCATAGTTACTGGGAAAGTATTTACAGAGAAGATAACAGGGATGCCAGGAATGTTACAGCCAAGGAGGCACCAGAAGCAGAACTGTGATGTTGGAAGTAGAAAAACTAATACCTTGGGCAGAAGAAAATCTTCGACCTCTTCCAGTATTCCATGTCTCAGGTACAGAGGATACAGTGGCAAATTGCCTGAGCCATAACCAGGAGAATGGTGACTGCTTCAGGAATTCTTCCAAAAAGGTTCTGTCTTCTACAGGTGGACAATATGGGAACAACCCAGAATGCCAAAATACCAGTATTCTTCTCTCAGCACAACGTTCCTAGGAGTGAGTAGATGCATGGACAAAGCCATGGAAGGTTCATCTAGCCTATATCTTTTCCTCTCATTTATCGCCAGCAGTAAGGGACTGGCCTTATATACACACACACACGGTACACGTATCATCAGTAAGTGCTTTCTTACATGCTAATTTGGTTACAGGAGAATTATATGTTGTCTCCAGGTGGTGATGAGTATCCGCCTGTCTGTAAGATCCTTTGTGGTCCCATGGGCTCTCAGTCTAGCACTGGGTACTTTAATGGAGTGATTCTGGATCTCCTCATGAGAAGGATGACACTGATGGTGGCTAATTGCAGCTGCCAGGAGAATTACAGGCACTGTGGGAATAAAGGAACCTTAGCTAATGTCTATAATTATACAGTGTCTGTAATCACCTTCCCAGCTTCTCTCCCCAGGTGCTGTCTATATATCACATTACCCAGGAGAGTTACAGGCACTATGGGAATAAAGGAACCTTATCTAATGTCTATAATTACACAGTGTCTGTAATCACCATCCCAGCTTCTGTCCCCAGGTGCTGTCTATATATCACATTACCCAGGAGAGTCTTCTACCGTCTTACCCACAGCCAGTGAGGAGCAGAGTGAGGAGACATCAGTCACTGGGCTAAGTGTGAGCGATTAATATGTGTCCTCCCAGGACAGAGTGTCCTAAGTATACAGAGTATTTATTGGTGATTCCCTAGGGACCTCAGAAAGTTTGTGCCCCATTCCCTGTAATCAGACGGATACAAGAAATGTGCACATAAGTTACCAGGGGTAACAATAGGCCCCTATACTGGGGCAGAGGTAACTTCTGGGACAAAGGAAGCTCAGCCCTCAGTGACTGAATGTAGCAGAGGCTGCTGGATGACCTCACTAGTCATTACCACTTGGATGTATTATCCTCTGCTCGGTCTCAGTGTGCGACATGTTCTCCATGTAATAAATGTATTATTATGCAGCATTTACATTTTTCTTTGTGACCATTGCTATTGTATTGTCTTGGTGCGTCCCATGGTCTGGGCTCCCAAGGAGGACTGAAGGCGAAAAACAGTGATTTATGTACCTGATAATTCCTATTCCCCTAAGCACTCCATGGTGGCCCAGTGTTCCCACCCATCTTGGTTCATATTATATATATTTCAGAGACAGTTTGTGAAGTTTCTCAAAGACACAGTGTGTCACATGACCTGGGTATAAACTTACCCATTGAAGTTCATGGGATTATTCCAGTGGCAGGAGCTGGTCCAGGTATGGCAGTGAGAAGCAAGTAACCCACACAATGTTTTGGATGCAGTGAGGAAACAAGGATATGTGTAACACTGTTCAGCAGAGTCTGGGTGGTCCTGAGGTCTGCATACTAGCAGCTATCTGGTGTAAGCTTGTCCTGCAGGTCTGATACACTAATAAGCAGTTCATTGGCCAGTGCACTAAATTGTAGCCAAGAACAGAGCCAGGTTTGGAACAACATGTAAGCAGGAGGATTAGAGCAGAGGTGAATAGTCTCACACAAGCCGGAATCAGTGTATCGGCAGCAGGAAGATCGGAGAAGAAGTGAGTAGCCACACACCAGCTGGGATCTGTAGTAGGTAGTCACACCAGCTGGGATCTGTACATTGTATCCGCAGGCAGAGCAGAGGCAAGAAATCAACACAAGGGGGGGGGGACAGAGCAGAAGTGGGTAGTCAAACACCAGCTGGGATTTATACACAGTATGAGCAGGAGCAGCAGAAGATGGTAATCAAACAAGCAAGGAGTGGAATACTTTATCACCTAGCATTGTGTGCAGGAATAGCTTTGATAGCACTAGCAATCACCTAGAATCAGCTGCTAGGTCTGCCCCTACTTTACAGTGTCAGAGGATGCAGATCTAAGGGCATTAGGACTAGCAGACCACTTGCACATGCACAGATGAACTTCCATAATGCTGGGGACTCAAAATACACCTGTCACACATCTACTCAACCAAGATACTTTAACAGCTTCTCATACTGCTGAAATGGTATAGTTTACACAAAACATATGTAACATGACATGAAATGAGGAGCCGCATTATAGGCCTAAATGTGCAATTCAGAATGCAGATTCCTGATGATCAGGAATCTGTGCAGATGCCAGACCCGTTATGCGCAGGTGCAGAATGTGTCTGGGGGCCCGCATGGAGACTGCCAGCAGAATGTCATTGATTGACACTCTGCTGCGGTTTGTGGGTGGGGAGGGGGCGTCAACAGCCTCCGTTACCCAAAACTGAGTTGTGTCACCACTATTGGGGGGAGGGAAGAGGCCAGGATCTCCATAGCCTGATTGAAATTCTCTGGCCTCTTCCTCGCTGCTGCGATGGCCGGCTGCATGACTCTATTAGCAGGCCGATCGTTGCAGAGTATCTGATGCTGCATTTGACAACGCAGCTTGGATAGGTAATGCGGCAGGAGGCGTGATGCTTGCTTGCGAGCAGCTTTGCAATTCCGTCCGCCCTTATACCATCCTATTGGGTGTGTTTTTATAAACTTGTCTCTAGCTAAGTTAGATGGAACTTAACCCACTGTAAGAGCTGCCATGGAGAACATCAATGAAAAGTACTTTTCAGGTACATAACTTGCTGTTTTCTCTAACATCCACTTGGAGGACACTGGATACTATGGGGAAGAGACATCAGGAGTATGAGAGTTTCCAGTTAATATAAAGTGACCATGCTCCTGTTTCCACACTCCGTACCTCATAGTATCCAGTGTCCATCAGAGGGAGAGAAGGATTCATAATGCAAGTGCAAAAATCCAATGTTTCATTATATGACCTGTGTGCATCTAATACACCAATATTCTTCTAGATAATCTCAATCAGTGGAACTGAAATTACTAAGTATTATTTTATTATTTTTGTGGATTATTTAGAGTGAAAATCTGACTAATATGAAGGCAGAATATACAGAGGGAGAAGAAGAGACGTATGTGACTGATATGAAGGGAGAAGATATAGAGGGAGAAGAAGAGACGTATGTGACTTATATGAAAGCAGAAGATATAGACAGAGAAGAGACGTATGTGACTGATATGAAGGCAGAAGATACAGAGGGAGAAGAAGAGACGTTTGTGACTGATATGAAGGCAGAAGATACAGAGGGAGAAGAAGAGACGTATGTGACTGATATGAAGGCAGAAGATATAGAGGGAGAAGAAGAGACGTATGTGACTTATATGAAAGCAGAAGATATAGACAGAGAAGAGACGTATGTGACTGATATGAAGGCAGAAGATACAGAGGGAGAAGAAGAGACGTTTGTGACTGATATGAAGGCAGAAGATACAGAGGGAGAAGAAGAGACGTATGTGACTGATATGAAGGCAGAAGATATAGAGGGAGAAGAAGAGACGTATGTGACTGATATGAAAGCAGAAGATCCAGAGGGAAAAGAAGAGACATATGTGACTGATATGAAGGTAGAAGATATAGAGGGAGAAGAAGAGATGTATGTGACTAATATAAAGGTAGAAGATATTGAGGGAGAAGAGACTTATGTGATGGGTGATCAGCAGTGTAAGGAGGAGGAAATCCCTACAGATATCAGCACAGGTGAGTAGTAAACACTAATTACAAAAGAGTATCAAATATTCTCTCCATACACCATGATGACAGTGTTCATCTTAATGTTAACCAGTGTCTTTTATATGTGGAGTGTTTGTTTGTACTCTCTATGTGGCTTTGCTTCCCCAGTTCAAAATATACTTCTATGCTAATCATTCAGTATGTACGATAATCTCTTTCTACACCCTCTTCTGCCCCTATTAGACTCCTGCTCTCCTCCTCACATCATGTCACTGTGTGTTACCAGCCCAGAGATCTGACCAGTCTCCTTCCCACACTCTCTGGTATATCTCATACATCAGGAGCCATCAATCCCTATTATACTCCTGCTCTCCCCCTCACATCATGTAACTGTGTGTTTCCAGCCCAGAGATTTGACCAGTCTCCTCCCCACACTCTCTGGTGTATCTCTTACATCAGGAGCCATCAGCCCCTATTATACTCCTGCTCTCCCCCTCACATACTGTCACTGTGTGTTACCAGCCCAGAGATCTGACCAGTCTCCTCCTCACACTCTCTGGTGTATCTCATACATCAGTGTAGGGGACGTAGCTATAATGATTAAATCACTGGTCAGTGTGATGAAACCCCATGTAACATAATCCTACTGACTTGCTTCTGTTCCCTGCTCTGCCTTTCTGCTTTTTTTCCTCTTTCTGCTGTTGCCCATCTGTGCTCTTCACCATTCTCCTACCCGTCCTGCTGCCTTTCCTCCTCTATGCCCTGCGCCATTCCCCTACCCTGTCCTGCTGCCTGCCCCGCACAGTGCCATGCGCCATTCCCCTATCCTGTCCTGATGCCTCCCTCGCTCTGTGCACTCCACCATTCCCTACCCTGTCCTACTGCCTCCCCCCTCTGCGCCCTGCACCATTCCCTTACCCTGTCCTGCTGCCTCCCATGCTCTATGCCCTTCACCATTCCCCTACCCTGTCCTGCTGCCTCCCCTGCTCTGTGCCCTGCACCATTCCCCTACCCTGTCCTGCTGCCTCCCTGCTCTGTGCCCTGCACCATTCCCCTACTCTCTCCTGCTGCCTCCCCCGCTCTGTGCCCTGCACCATTCCCCTACCCTGTCCTGCTGCCTCCCCAGCTGTGCCCTGCACCATTCCCCTACCCTGTCCTGCTGCCTCCCTGCTCTGTGCCCTGCACCATTCCCCTACTCTCTCCTGCTGCCTCCCCCGTTCTGTGCCCTGCACCATTCCCCTACCCTATCCTGCTGCCTCCCCCGCTCTGTGCCCTGAACCATTCCCCTACGCTGTCCTGCTGCCTCCCCCGCTCTGTGCCATCATTCTGTGTAGCTCTGTCCTATCGCTCTCCTCCCCTCTCAGCGGTTATATACAGTGACCCTAAGTTAGTAACATGACTCTGTTGGGGCTACTCTCCCTGAGGATGACCAGAGGACCATATAGAGGCTGCTTTTGCTACATATATATCCACCTGGAGAACTTTGTGTAGTGTGGACGCAGTTGTTGGTAATTAGCCCACAAGTTTCCTGTGTGTATGTGTGAGAGCGTTCTAGATGGGTTTTGTGGTTCACCAACGTCACTGACTAATGAGGCTTCCTGCTCTGTGATGATGGCTAGGGAACGTTACCCAGCAAAATCTGCATTTGGGGCGGAGATATACATTGGTGATGTGCTATCTGCCTGTCCCTTGGGCTGGGTCTCTGGCATATGCTGATAATGTGGGTGTGGTATTTTATCTGTTTAAAGAGAATCTTATTTGTTGGTTCTTTTCTAAATGAAATAATGTGGTCATAGCTCATACCTGCAAATTAAACAAATAAACGCTTTATTTATTATAGTAACATGGTGGAGTGATGGTTAGCATTACTGCCACACAGCACTGAGTTCAATTCCCAGCCAAGGTGCTTTGTGGAGTTTGTATTTGTTTCTTCCAAAAATCATACTGGTAGGTTAATTGGCTTCTGACACAAATTAATCATAATGTGAGTGCGAGTAGATATGGTGGGAATATAGATTGTAAGCTCCATTGGTGCAGGGACTGATGCGAATGTCTAAATATTCTTTGTAAAGTTCTGCTCAGTATGTCTGTGCTATATAAAGATCTCTTACTAATAATACAGTTATTGTATTTCCAGCAGATGGACGCACAAGCAGGAATACCTTGGAGAGAGATCTCATCTTGACTACAGATATTAAAACAGAAGATAGCTTAACACAGGAATCTCCAAGAGATAATCCCGTTACACTAAATTTACATCCAGTACCTCACAGTGCAGCTATATCATCTGATTTTTATAATTATCAGGATTGGTCTCCTGATACCTCAGCTTTTGTTACAAATAGTGCAGCTCATACACCTGATAAATTATTTCCATGTTCTGAGTGTGGGAAATGTTTTAAACATAAATCATATCTTGTTACACATCAGAGAAGTCACACAGATGAGAAACCATTTTCATGCTCTGAGTGTGGGAAATGTTTTAAAGATAAATCCAACCTTATTGCACATCAGAGAAGTCACACAGGGGAGAGGCCATTTTTATGCTCTGTGTGTGGGAAATATTTTACACGGAAATCACATCTAGTTACACATAAGAGAAATCACACAGGTGAGAAACCATTTTCATGCTCTGAGTGTGGGAAATGTTTTAAAGATAAATCAAATCTTGTTACACATCAGAGAAGTCACACAGGTGAGAAACCATTTCCATGCTCTGAGTGTGGGAAATGTTTTACAGTGAAATCACATCTTGTTAAGCATCAGAAAAGTCACACAGGGGAGAAGCCATTTTTATGCTCTGAGTGTGGGAAATGTTTTGCACATAAAGCAAATCTAATTACACATCAGAGAAGTCACACAGGTGAGAAACCATTTTCATGCTCTGAGTGTGGGAATTGTTTTAAAAATAAATCACATCTTGTTAGGCATCAAAGAAGTCACACAGGTGAGAAACCATTTTCATGCTCTGAGTGCGGGAAATGTTTTACATTGAAATCACATCTTGTTATACATCAGCGAAGTCACACAGGGGAAAAACCGTTTCCATGTTCTGAGTGTGGGAAATGTTTCACTGAGAAATCACATCTTGTTACACATCAAAGAAGTCACACAGGTGAGAAACCATTTCCATGCTCTGAGTGTGGGAAATGTTTTACATTGAAATCACATCTTGTTAAGCATCAGAAAAGTCACACAGGGGAGAAGCCATTTTTATGCTCTGAGTGTGGGAAATGTTTTACACATAAACCAAATCTAATTACACATCAGAGAAGTCACACAGGTGAGAAACCATTTTCATGCTCTGAGTGTGGGAAATGTTTTACACAGAAATCAGATCTTGTTAAACATCAGAGAAGTCACACAGGGGAGAAACCGTTTCCATGTTCTGAGTGTGGAAAATGTTTCACTGAGAAATCATATCTTGTTACACATCAAAGAAGTCACACAGGTGAGAAACCATTTCCATGTTCTCAGTGTGGGAAATGTTTTACCCAGAAATCACAGCTTGTTATACATCAGAGAAGTCACACAGGTGAGAGGCCATTTCCATGCTCTGAGTGTGGGAAATGTTTTACAGTGAAATCACATCTTGTTAAGCATCAGAAAAGTCACACAGGGGAGAAGCCATTTTTATGCTCTGAGTGTGGGAAATGTTTTGCACATAAAGCAAATCTAATTACACATCAGAGAAGTCACACAGGTGAGAAACCATTTTCATGCTCTGAGTGTGGGAATTGTTTTAAAAATAAATCACATCTTGTTAGGCATCAAAGAAGTCACACAGGTGAGAAACCATTTTCATGCTCTGAGTGCGGGAAATGTTTTACATTGAAATCACATCTTGTTATACATCAGCGAAGTCACACAGGGGAAAAACCGTTTCCATGTTCTGAGTGTGGGAAATGTTTCACTGAGAAATCACATCTTGTTACACATCAAAGAAGTCACACAGGTGAGAAACCATTTCCATGCTCTGAGTGTGGGAAATGTTTTACATTGAAATCACATCTTGTTAAGCATCAGAAAAGTCACACAGGGGAGAAGCCATTTTTATGCTCTGAGTGTGGGAAATGTTTTACACATAAACCAAATCTAATTACACATCAGAGAAGTCACACAGGTGAGAAACCATTTTCATGCTCTGAGTGTGGGAAATGTTTTACACAGAAATCAGATCTTGTTAAACATCAGAGAAGTCACACAGGGGAGAAACCGTTTCCATGTTCTGAGTGTGGAAAATGTTTCACTGAGAAATCATATCTTGTTACACATCAAAGAAGTCACACAGGTGAGAAACCATTTCCATGTTCTCAGTGTGGGAAATGTTTTACCCAGAAATCACAGCTTGTTATACATCAGAGAAGTCACACAGGTGAGAGGCCATTTCCATGCTCTGAGTGTGGGAAATGTTTTACATTGAAATCACATCTTGTTAAGCATCAGAAAAGTCACACAGGGGAGAAGCCATTTTTATGCTCTGAGTGTGGGAAATGTTTTACACATAAACCAAATCTAATTACACATCAGAGAAGTCACACAGGTGAGAAACCATTTTCATGCTCTGAGTGTGGGAAATGTTTTACACAGAAATCAGATCTTGTTAAACATCAGAGAAGTCACACAGGGGAGAAACCGTTTCCATGTTCTGAGTGTGGGAAATGTTTCACTGAGAAATCATATCTTGTTACACATCAAAGAATTCACACAGGTGAGAAACCATTTCCATGTTCTCAGTGTGGGAAATGTTTTACCCAGAAATCACAGCTTGTTACACATCAGAGAAGTCACACAGGTGAGAGGCGATTTCCATGCTCTGTCTGTGGGAAATATTTTACACGGAAATCATATCTTGTCACACATAAAAGATCACATAGGTGAGAAACCAATTCCATGCTCTAAGTCACACCTTAGCAGACATGAGATTTCACACAAGAGAAAAGCATTTATATGAGCTGACACAAAACAGGGTTGCAGGAACACTCCAGTCACGCAGTATTTAACATTTGAAATGATCCATCTGCAGATAATTGGTATGTGTGCCATTAATATAAAAAGAGGAGAAATGTACGTGCTAGGGAAATTTTAACAATAAATAATGAATGTAGGGTTTGCTAAAGATGCAAGACAAATATATCATATTTTAGTATGAACTGTCCCAGGGGCAGTGACAGATTTCACTATCGAGGTTATTTGGATGTTGCTACAAGCCGCTGTTGCAGCTTACCTTCTTGCTCCCCGGCTGTCACTCCCCATCCGGGATGCCATGTTCTTCTGCCTGCAGCTTCAGACAGCCTCCTCTGTTGCCAGGCAACATAGATGCCGAACTAAGATGGCGCTTGCTGGGAGATCAGGACACTGGGCAGCCGCACATACTTCTGGAACCACTGGATGACGGCCATTGGCTCAGCTGTTGGCCATTAGTTAATCTTCAGCTTTGCTTGCTATTGGTGCAATATCATTGAAAAATGTGCCAGTCCAGCGCCATCTTGCCGGTTATAGCGTACCCTTAGCACGTGTACTCCAGTTCTGTCAAGTCGGACTTTTGATCATGAGACTCTTCTGCATGGCTATGACTCCTGTGGAACATCTATTTGTTCACTCGCAGTTGTCATCTAGAGCAGTGTCACCCACGTGTAAGACCAGACGGCAACCTAAGTACCAGTGAGCATTTCCAGCTCTAAGGGAATATTCATATCTAAACAAGGGGGTGGAAAGGGACGGGTTGTCTTGAGTGGTGCATTGTTATCAAGTAAAATATAACCTTTACTAAGTCAAATATAAGGGAATGGGGAAAGGGGTAATAGGTCACACCATGCCTATTGTGATTGCAAGACTACCCTGGTTATAATGACATGTTTATTTTAGTATCGTATAGTCACATTCAGGGGTGCTACTCAGGGATATATCACTACTACATTACACATCAAGAAAATCCCAATACCAGTGCACAATGTCCCAATAATGCTATAATATAACTTTTATTGCTAATCTTTAATATCCACCTAAGTGGTTGGGTTAAAACCCAGCAAAATATGAAAAATTAGATAGGAAATAAAAGGTTTAAAACAATCGAGCTCAGTCACCAGTGTCTCTAACTCATACACTAACTAGTGCGCTGCTGTATGTGACCATATTGTGAGAATCACTATTATAATTACCAAGTAAGTATATTTATTATATAGATTACAATCAGTAGTATAATATAGTGTGTGTATACCTCTTGGTACAATAGATATTAGATTATAGCTACTTAATAGTCATGTTTGTTATCTTCATATATAAACTCCATCATATGGAGATCAATATACTGTAATAAACACATTTAATCTAGCATATTCTCCGTGTTTCTTATTGAATGTGCATGCCTGGAAAGGCCCATGCTACATATTTGTGTGTTATTTGAATGAGATTTATAACACAGGTCTTCAAAATTTAAGGTATTGAAAGCTTTTTTAATAATACTTTTTTATTCTTAATTATACTGTGTACATCAAGAAATAGTTTATTAAAAAAAATTAGCACATCACATTTACCTATAGGGTTTACAAACATTTTTAAGAAAAAACAAGAAGTTTAATTGTTTTTGACATTTATTGTGAAATGTGATGTGTAGATGATATCACTGTTTTTGTCTTAATTACATAATAAAATAACAATAAAATCAAGCAATAATAGAAACAAAACCATACTTATTGAAAAAATCGTTAATATCTTGTTTTTTTTGTCTTCAAACTTCATTTTGTCGCTTTTCGCTTATAAGCTTATAAGTTGTTGTGTGTGTGCAATGTACCTTTAGACAGTATGGGGTTTAGGCCCTTTGTAAATTTCAGCTCCAGGCACATGTGGACCTTACAGAATAACATGATGTGATATGCAAAATCGGGAGTCATTTTCGTGTTCAGAAGCCAAAAATATACATATCACATAAATTTGTTAAAAAAGCTTTTTCATTGCGGACTTGTGTTATTAATCTGGCGATCGCAGACCTGTGTCACTGTAACACTTGTGTCCTCTTTACTGTGTCACTGTAACACTTGTGTCCTCTATACTGTGTCACTGTAACACTTGTGTCCTCTATACTGTGTCACTGTAACACTTGTCTCCTCTATACTGTGTCACTGTAACACTTGTGTCCTCTATACTGTGTCACTGTAACACTTGTGTCCTCTATACTGTGTCACTGTAACACTTGTCTCCTCTATACTGTGTCACTGTAACACTTGTCTCCTCTATAATGTGTCACTGTAACACTTGTGTCCTCTATACTGTGTCACTGTAACACTTGTGCCCTCTATACTGTGTCACTGTAACACTTGTGCCCTCTATACTGTGCCACTGTAACACTTGTGCCCTCTATACTGTGTCACTGTAACACTTGTGTCCTCTATACTATGTCACTGTAATACTTGTGTCCTCTATACTATGTCACTGTAACACTCGTGTCCTCTATACTATGTCACTGTAACACTCGTGTCCTCTATACTATGTCACTGTAACACTTGTGTCCTCTATACTATGTCACTGTAACACTCGTGTCCTCTATACTGTCACTGTAACACTTGTGTCCTCTATACTATGTCACTGTAACACTTGTGTCCTCTATACGATGGGCCTGAGTCAGAGCCGCTCGTAAGCGGCCGCTCGTTCGCTCTGAGCGATGTTTGCCCAACTGCGCATGCGTACGGATCGTAATACGCATGTGCGAACCAGTCAGTGCGGCCGAAAATCGCTTGTTCGCTAAATAGCGAGTGCCTGCTATTTTGAGTGACAGGAGGAGGCGTATGTGGGTGGTAACAGGGGAAGGTGCTTGAAAATGGGGAGTGGAGAAACGAACGCAGGCGTGCTTAAATGTCAAAACGGGTGTTTTAAGGGTGTGCATAATTAAAACAGCAGCGTCATTGACCACGTCACTGGGTTATTTTATAGCCAGAACTGCTCGCAAAATTGTGGTAGCAAAAACCAACCACAAGAATAGCGAGCAGTTCATACGCTGGTCGATGTACTCGATTAATCTAATAAATAGCGGACATGACGTAGGATGTGAGCGGCCAGGGGGCGTTTTGTACCAAAAAATGACCGCAAGTTTTGTTCGTTCGTTCAGACATAGAGGCGTGAACAGACCGCAAAGAGCGAACGGTTCATTTGAATAGCCACCCCTTTTTTCTGAACGAACGACCCCAAATAACGACCGGCTCTGAATCAGGCCCTAAATGTCCAATTTTTATTGTGGTTATTGTATAGGAACGCCAAAGAAGAGCAGTAAAAAAAAATCCACACCAACAAAGGAAACGATTACAAGAAAGAAACATGCAATGACACCATCAGAAACTGAAGGTAAATAACATTATTTACTTTGCTTTAAAAAATGTTGAACATTATACATAAAATGATTAAATTATATATATAAAAAAATATATACACAGGAGAAAAGAGAAAAAGAAGAATTTCTTTTGTTGAGGAAGAATATGACAGTGAAAGTGAACCAAGGACAGCGGACGCGGCAATAACCATATTGGACACAGGTATGCATGTTTAACCAAAATGTACAATGTATTTACGTAGTAGAAACATTGAATAATTATTGATTATAATTTTTAAGCTATAAAACTTAAAGGAGAGTTTTGTTCATTATGGTTGTGCTTGAAATAGTCAGAATTACAATGCAAACATTACCACACATTATTGTTGATATTATATGTCTCACCCTCTCATTACTCTAACCCTTATTTTCTAGTGTTAGTCGATGGTGCCCAAGTGCGCATGCGCACGACGGAGGAGGCTCCGTCGTGCGCATGCGCGAGACCCGAATAACAACGGCCAAGCTGTCATTATGGGTCTTGCACCAAAGTGCTGTCGATGTTGATTGAGAGCACGCCCCCTTTGGTGGGCGTGGCTGCCCAGACAGGCGTTCCCATGGGAACGCCTACCATCTGGGTCCGGCCCCACTGACATCACTAGTGATGTCAGTGGGAGTGCTTTTGGCTCTGATAGAGCCAAAATCACTCCTGAGCCTGCGGCAGCGATACCCTACTGCAGGGTCTCGTTTCAAGCCCGATGGTTGCGATGGTCTTGACCATCGCGACCATCATTTTGGCCGCTCGCTATAGCTGTGGGTGGTCACCCACAGCTATGCGAGCGGCCAGGAGGCCGCTCTAAAAAACCAGAGGGCTGGCCCTGATTCAGAGCGAGCGCTCTGTCAGAGCATCCGGCTCTGAATCAGGGCCTCTGTCCCTTAGTGCCTAAATCCAACCCTACCCCCAACTACATTAGTTAATTGGAGTGGGGAGCATTTATTACATTTAAGTCTTAGAAAGTTCATTCACGATCTAAAGAAAATTGCATTCTGGATATATATATATAAATTGGATATAAATATGTAAAAACTCGATATGGTTAACTTTTAATCTTCGTCGTGGTTAGTTCATCCAAAACAAGACAGATGTTCTATTCCCATAAAAGTATCTTTCATTGCTAAGACAATTTTGTCAATTAAAGACTTGTGGATAAAATGTAACTGTGAAATGGGGAAGCTGTGCACTTGAACACTTTGCTCCAAATGTACTAAGCTCTGGAAAGTGATTAGCTGGACAGTGATAAACTACCAGCCAATAAGCTCCTAACTATCATTTTTCTAACACAGCCTGAAACATGACAGTTAGCAGCTGAGTTGCTGGCTGTTTATCACTTTCCAGTGTATAACTTTTCACAGCTTAGTACATCTGTCCCTCAGGGACAAGCGCAGTGAGAATAGTAATCTTGTTTACTATGAAATGATTGCAGCATGATGCAAGATTATATAATATACTGGACTTCAACTAAGGTACAGGAATATAATGTTTTCTTATTCTCAGTAGATTGTAAAAGTGTATGAGAACTCCTGTTATCTGTTGTGCTTACACCCAGCAGTATATTTTTTTTAATGAACGTTTATGACTAACTCTGGTGAATATCCACAATATTTTTTGGGAAATCACAAAGCTGTCTCATCAATGAAAAAGACTTATGGAAATAGAACATCTAGATTGTATGTGAGTACAGTACACATTTGTTTAAATTAAACTTAAAATACCCGAGAACACCTATTGCATAGTGAGTGGAGTACACCACTTTTTTATTCATCAAATCTTCATTGTGGGATTCTGCAAGAACTGATGATTACATAAAGGGAATCTGATTTAGTACATATTTAGTACACACTCCACTAGTGATTTTTCTTGGGTTATCAATATTCATAACAGAATATGATTTTATGACATTGGTAAAACATTAATATGTTGGAATCGTAAAGCAGAAAACACAGAAAGAACAGTTCCTTCTGACCAGGAAGAAACCGTAGGTGAAAGAGCAGCCAGGACTATAACCACAGTACAAGATTTTCTTGACACAGGTATGTCTGTTTCAAAATAATCAAAGACTATCTAACTTTCATTCACTGTACTGTTCTACATCGACATAATCACTACATACCGTTGTTATAATGTAATGTTATAAAATTTTCATTTTTGAAATTGTTTATTTTTTCTATTAATCAACATATATATATATATAAAATAGTTTTTTATAATTGCAGGAGGACAAAGTACAATAGATAGTAACATAGATACTGCATCTGGAGCATCATCCTCACCAAACTTGCAATCAAATGAAGAAAATGCACCTCAAAGAGAGATTATTAGTAAGGACCCAATAAATATTATACATAAAAAAAAGTAAGAAGTTTTTATTTTTTAATATCTTTGCGTTTATTTACATAATTTTAAATTTGTTATATTAATACTGCAATAATAGAGCATCGTGAATGGAAGGAACAGAAAATAAGAGAAGATCACAAATGGTTTGAACAAAGGAGAAGAGAAGATCGGGAATGGTTTGAACAAAGGAGAAGAGAAGATCGGGAATGGTTTGAACAAAGGAGAAGATCAAGAATGGATAGAAGAACAAAGGACAGAAGATCTGGTATGGATGGAACAACATTTTAACAGCCTGGCGCAGAGCATGAACCAGATTTCAAATATACAGCTAAATCACTCATGCAGTTGGAAAATGGTATGCCAGTACTTTGGTCAAATGACTACAATGATTGATGTGCTTTTTAGTCATCTCCAACAGATGGACAGCCACTTTATCCATATGGTAGTGTGACAGCATCAAGGCAACACAAACACAAGATTGATTGCCAACCAACTGTAGCTGTTGACGGACAATATCAAAAGAAGATCCTCTGAAGTAGATCCACATCTACAAACTGAACAGGTTGTAACGCCATCAACATACAGTGTAGTCCAGCAAATACATGAAGAAAATAGAGAGCTTCAGATGAGGATGGAAATGGAACGGATGCAATTCTCAAGCCAGGAAGAACAGGACCCGGAACCAAGAACTGATGAACCATGATTTTTAAAAGTAAAATAGATTTTTGATTGTAACCCTATAAATATATTGATTTTTTGTCAGGGGTTGAGGATGTGTTTTGTTACACTCCTTTTTTTTGGTGGGGTAAAAGATGTTTTGTTGGGGGTATTTTTTTTTGGAGTTAGACTGGGCGTAAGGGTGCGCAGGACCCTGGTGCGCAGGACCCTGTGATGACAGCACAAGGATATCGGGCTGAGAGTAGGACTTGGGGACCAGGTGCTGGTTGTTTTTTCTTTCTGGAAGATTGAAGTTTCATGCCATGTTTGTTTTCCTCTGCCGTTGTGTCCAGGAGAAGTGGGGCGGCATGAAGGGACCAGCCTGCCACTAGACGTGGAGGAACCAACGAGGCTGGCATAGAGCTGAAAAGGCGGTGGACAGACGGTAAGCGCAATATATTCTCTGGGGCTTCCCCCACAACATTTTGTTTTAAAATAAATACTTGAATAAAAAAGGGATAGTCATCATCCCAGCTTAAGGGATGCTCACTGTAATTACCATTACTAGAATACAAACAGTGGCCCTAATTCTACAAGTAACACAAGTGCAACTCTGCAGTCAGATGATTCTTTCATTCTTCGTATATACATCTTAGTTACAGTGTGTATGCAAACTAGTCACTAAAATAGGGAATGCGATTGCAATGTATACACAGGCCCACCTGGAAGTGATTGACACGAAGTATCATTGGTGGGTGGTGTGGGAGTGTGGTCAAGCAAGTGCAGGCGTGTCAGTGTATATGAATAAAGTTGCAGGGGTGTGTATAATTTATCCATTGCAAACCTATATGCAGCCTGAGCAATCACTGTGTGAAGGGGGAGGATTTATGTTGTGCTGCGTCTCTAAGTATTGAGCCAAGTGTATTGTGATGGCATTCATTTCAAAAACATTTCAGCGTGCGTGTGCAGGATTGCTATCCGTGCTGAATCAAGCCCAGTGTCAGCTACCCAGCTACAGAATGCAAAACATAGGCATGCAGAAGGTAAGTTTCAGAGGTTAAGGGAGTGTTAGGTCTAGGCACAACCGGTGCGTTAGTGTTAAGTTGCGGGAGGGGGATTTTAGGTTGAGGCACCACCAAGAGGCACTTGGGGTTAGGCACCCACGATAAGGGGGTTAGGTACCATAGGGGGGAGGTTAGATACCATAGGGGGCAGGTTAGGCACCACTAAGGGAGGGTTCCAGTTAGGAGGTGGGGGAGAAGGGGAGGGTTAGTATACTTTCCATGCCCAGTCAGGATCTTCAGAGTTTGTGATTGCAACGTCAGTATTTAGTGAGATACTTACCAGCCGTCAGAATTTCATACACAGAGCTATAGAAAATAGTTGGCTAAATATTTATTATACGAAAGAAGAACTGTTTCAATAATTTAGGACTGTGTGTTATTGTTTTAAATAACATATTGGAGTATAGTTAGATTTTAATCTTATTTTTTTTTCATAGCTAATAGAGGAATTTGAACTAGTGAAAATGGATTTAAAAAATACAAGTCAATATATAAAAAACATTTATACAAATACAATAACAAAATTATACAAAGAAAAACATGTAATGTATTGTTTAATTTGTCTTAAGCAAAGTATTTCTTTTTTATTTGCATCAATACGAAATAATGTATATTTCATATTTTTTAGCTTGTAAATAAACTAAAATGTTATGTTGATTTGCTAAATTTATGTTGATTTGCTTTGTGAATAAAACATGGCTTGCATTATTTTTTTAACTTTAAATAAAAAATAATAAACATAAGTCTTTATTGTATTTTTTATCAAGATATGTAATATCGACTTGCCATATAGAATTAAACATGCGTGTGTTTGTGTATACAAACACAAATGCAGGTCCGTTTATAGGGGCAGGTGACCCGTGCAATTACAAAGGGCGCTCCGCTCCTACCCCTGCTTACAGGAACGCTGGCCTCTGAAGCTACCGGAGGCTAAAGAAGCATTTACTTCAGAGAACAGCAGCATTCCCAGTAGTGCACTGCGAGGGTGAAATCATTGTTACCCACGCGGTGCAGAGCCTACCCTGCACACCAGATGGATAAAGTTAGATCAAGACAGAGGCGCAAGGCAGCAGCAGCAGTAGCGGCGCTCGGAGGTTGGAGAAGACAAAGTGGTCAGGTAAGTAATACTAAGTAGGCTGGGGGCGCGGCATATGGGGCACTACTATATGTGAAAAAAACAACGGGACAATGCATAAGTGGCACTGCAAAAGGGTCAAAGCTACAGGAGGCAGTGCATAAGGGCCAAAAATATAGGAGGTACTGCATAAGGGCCACAAATACAGGAGGCGCTGCACAAGGGCCACAAATACAGGAGGTGCTGCATAAGGGGCATAAATACAGGAGGCGCTGCATAAGGGCCACAAATACACGGGGGCACTATTGCCTGAGAGCCAGTGGGGGGGGCAGCCTGTGAGCTGAAGGGTTGGAATGGCAAGGGAGGGGACTGGAGTGACACATGTAGGAGCTGAAGTGTGTATTAGGTGAACCTTGCTCTTTCAATGTATTTTATGTGGTTCTGGATTTCAAAACATTTAATTTACCTGCTGTTAAATTTTTTTTGTGACGGCTTCCACAATTGCTATATTGGACTCCACCAGGGATATTTAAAGAAGGCACTGGGACACGCTATCGATGGTTAATGGAGTGCACCCTTATCTGTGTGTGTATATATATATATATATATATATATATATATGTGTGTATTAAAAATGCCCACAGCAGAAAAGCAGGCCTACTACATATTTGCTTCTAAAGCTAGAGGCAGGACTAAAGACAGACGTCTATATTCAAAGGTCTGTCTAGATCTAGATGCCAGAACCCCGACGGATGGCTTCCAGAATGAAGGTAAGCAAAACTATAGTAGCTGTTAGCTATGGGGAGGGTTAGTTTTAGGCCCCCCATGAGGTTTAAGATTAGGCTAGGGGAAGGGGGGGATTATGTTTAGACATCCCCCTTGTAGGGTTAGGATACGTATCCCGTATATACAGTATGTGATTACAGGAAGCGTGTTTAAAAACTTTGATTAAAAACAAACAAACAAGGGTATAGTTAGGTATGAAAATGGGATTTTGTTAGCATTCTCTATTTGGTTTCTCGGTATATTATCTATCTAACTTGCCCTCTAATAAGGGACAGGTATGGTCGTTGTAAACGGGATGGCCGGCTATTTTTAGATGGTGTATGAAGGCAGAACTCGTGCATTCGCCTGGGGTTAGCCATCTACATTGCTGTCTGTTACATGGCGGATCTGGACAATTACGGGACTTAGCGAGACTCATCTGACTGATGTGACTTCTTGGTTGGCTTTTGTCGGTATTGTGACAGTGAAGGGAGATTGTTTACTTACTATGTATTGTGATCGGTATTGTCATAGTTATGGATGTTTATATGGGAAGTGGGCTTCAGACTGCACACCTTGAACATATATATATAATTGGAGGTTCTACCTGTGGAGACAATTGATATATGCACAAAAAAAAGAAGTACAGGTGCTCAACTCCAAATTAACTGTATATAAATACATTTTTGCAATGAATAGTTTTTTGGCATAATCTTGGCCAAGGTTATGGGCCTATCCACCGCTGCCGGGTAGGTCCCTAACATACTAGGATTCAAATCCACAGCGCAGGACACCCCCAAACTGGCCCAGCAAAGCCACCCCAGGGCACCGCCATAGTAAGAAAAGTGCAGTGTAAAAGAGATAGTTAAGAGCAGCCTAGGCTGCATATAAAGAATGAAAATAAAAAGTGAAGTACATATATAATAAACAGTGAAGGGTTAAAATGTGTTATAACACATTTTAACCCTTCACTGTTTGTTTACAACACACTATGGGCCTGATTCAGCAAAGGACACAGATGCGAATTTGCACGCACCCAGTTGTTTTGCACTGCGCATGCGTATGAGTGGCAGTGCACCCGCGCAAACTGCCCAATGCAATTGGATACCGATCGCAGTGAGCACGCAGTCTCATTGTACATTGATTGACAGGAAGTGACCGTTCGACCATTACAGGCACATTAATAATTAAGCCCCTGCGATGGAAGATGCAGCCTGAGCTCTTACTGCGTGCAGGAAGTTTAGCAATTCTGCGAGAGGGTCAGGTCAACCACTATTGTGTGCATGGGTCCGATGTAGAGACAAACTTCTAAACGGAAATCCCAGTGAAAAAATTGAATATATAAAAATCATGATACAAAGATCAGTAAATGATGAGATAATAAGTGAAGAAGAATCCAAATATGTAATTAAGTAAAATCCAGTTCTCCCAGTAATTTATATCTTACCAAAGATACATAAGGATCAACAAAACCCACCGGGATGCCCCATTATTGCGGGAACTGACTCAGTTTCCTCTAACCTATCACACTTCTTCGATTCATTTTTACAACCAGAAGTTATCAAACTAAAATCCTATGTAAAGGATACAATGGATGTAATTAGAAAAATATAGGGAATTAATCTTATGGAAGAAGCTTTTTTGGTTACAGCAGATGTAAGTGCAATGTACACCATTATTGACCATGAGGCAGGAGTTAAGGGTGTAGAATATGCATTGAGAAAGAATCCACTTTTTAATGATAAAAAGATAAATTTTATTAAAGAAGCCATTCATTCCAGCTATTCATTCCAGCTATTCATTTTACAAAATAACTATTTCTGGTTTGATGGACAGTTCTATTTACAACTTAGGGGGACTGCTATGGGCACCCGTTTTGCACAATCTTATGCCAATTTATTTATGGGATGGTGGGAGGAGTCAACAATATGGGAAAATAATGATTTTATTCACAATATAGTTTTATGGGTTAGATATATCGATGATATATTTTTTATCTGGAACGGGACAGAAGACAACCTTCTTTTATTTTGTGACATTTTAAAAAACTCTCTTAATATTAATTTAGTTTTTAACAAGAATAAATATGAGATTAATTTTTTAGACTTAATAATTTATAAAGGAGATAAATTAAACACCAAAAATTACAGTTTACAAACTGACAGTAACGCCACATACACATATACACCACCAGTAATCATCACCCGCATTGGCTAAACAATTTCCCAAAGGGCCAGGTTCAGAGAATTAGAAGAAATTGTACCAACGAAAATGTATTCCAACAAGCAGAACTCAAAAATAAGTTCATTGTAAAAAGATATGATACAAAATCAATTGAAGAAAAGATTGAAGAGATGAAAAAAATCCCCCAGAGAAATTTGCTGGAATGCAGAAAACAACAATCGCAGAATAATCATCCAAGACTCCTTTTCGTGTCCACTTTCAACAATCAGTATCATTCAGTGAACAGATTTTTAAAAAACATTGGCATATTTTAACCTTTTAAAAGATATTATTACCCCTGTACCTGCTTTCACATAAAGAAAAGCGTAAAATATGAAAAATAAATTGTGAAAAGTGCAATCCCAGAAAAAAGGAGCAATAGAATAAAAACCACTGGATTCCATTGATGTGGAAAGTGCATCCCATGTAGGACCCATCAACATCAAAAATGTAAGGAGACCTATTCATCAACAACCACGATAGGTTTTTAAAATACGGGATTTCATTACCTGTGAAAGCACTAATTGTATATACATTATAGAATGCATTTGTAATCTCCAATATATTTGAAAAACAAAAAGAAAATTAAAAGATAGATGGGGGAACATGAGCAGTATTAAAAGAGGGTACGAAAATTACACACTATCTAAACATTTTAAATTAAAACATGCATTTTCTACGTCAGGTATCAAACATATTATAGGTATTAAAAAAGTTGAGGGAAACTGGAGAATAAAAAAAATCAGATATCTGTCTAGCCAAAACGGAAATAAAAACCATATATGAGCTGAGGACCCTGGAACCTTTAGGGTTAAACAGCGATTTTGAGCTTAAATGGTTTTTATAAATTCATGAATTATCTTATCGGCTTCTTGTTTTTTTTAAATATTTTTTACTCATACTTATAAGTATGTAATCGTATGTAATGCTAGATGATTGTTCTCTATAGTAGATATGGAATTCACTATGACAAATGTATTCTCCTTTTATATATCATTTAAATGTTTATTTTTAAACCATGGTGATGTAATTTTAATGTGGGAGGTTTTTATTATCTATCCCATTTCTTATAGAAAAGTGTTGTCTCCTAAGTACATTACCCATCCTGTCTAAATAGATGGAAGGTCTTCCGCCCATACTGCCCATGTGACTTGATGGGCGTGATGCCACACACATGCGTGATACATTCCAGGCGTGTGGACATCACGTGAGCGGAACGATCCACGTGTTCACAAAACGCTCAATGGCGATGACGCACTTTAGATTATGTATTTCCGGTGCTCCACGACATGGTGGAAGCGTTTCAAGTGTTGGAACGCACTCGGTGGTAAAGATTCGATCGAGAATTATGGCCACTATTAGATTCTCCATTTTTAGGAATAGAGAACGGGAGCTTTAGCACTTATTCCTTTCATACCAAATTGGTTAATACTTGATTAGAATAAGTGGTTTCTCACCTGTGTGACTTCTCTGATGTGTAACAAAACTTAATTTCTGTGTAAAACATTTCCCACACTCAGAACATGAAAATGGTTTTTCACTTGTGTGACTTCTCACATGTGTGACAACAGATGATTTCTCTGTAAAACATTTCCCACACTCAGAACATGAAAATGGTTTTGCCCCTGTGTGACTTCTCTGATGTGTAATTAGATATGATTTCTTTGTAAAACATTTCCCACATTCAGAACATGGAAATGGTTTCTCACCTGTGTGACTTCTCTCATGTGTAACAAGTTGTGATTTCATTGTAAAACATTTCCCACACTCAGAACATGGAAATAGTTTCTCACCTGTGTGACTTCTCTCATGTCTAACAAGTTGTGATTTCCGTGTAAAACATTTCCCACACTCAGAACATGGAAATGGTTTCTCACCTGTGTGATGTCTCTCATGTGTAATTAGATGTGATTTCTTTGTAAAACATTTCCCACACTCAGAACATGGAAATAGTTTCGCACCTGTGTGACTTATCTGATGTCTAACAAGAGCTGATTTGGACGTAAAACATTTTCCACAATCAGAAGTGACTTCATCACTGCTATGATCTGTACTATGTGCAACAATATGTGAGTAACCAGAAGTACATTCTTCAAAAATAGAGGGATCAGATGGTATATCTGCACTAAGAAGTGATGGATGTATATTTAGTGTTATGTAATTTTCTTCCGGAGATCCTTGTGTGTGGTTATCTTCTAATTTAAAATCTGGAGACAAAACGAGATGTCCCTCTGAGGTCTTCCTTGTATTCTCTCCACCTGGTAGAAATAAAATAGTTATCCAAGTATCCCACAGAAAAGGCATCATTAATATTATTCTCACCCCTATTCCCAGAGGTTTGTGCTTAGTACAACATCATGCAGAACACTCTGGGCTTCTACTGTTCACACTCATACAAATAATATAGGAGAAGAAACAAACCTTACTACATAGAGCAGAACCCTAGGACTCTAGGTTCTTTTTACTATCCCAGGAGCCGGCCAGCCCTAGATAATGCCCAAGGGGGAACTTTCACCCGGTTCCCAAGTTCTAGGCAAAGGGTGATAGATCTATCCCTCACTTTTGACACAAAAGGCAGAAAAAATTCCTTAGTGCTAATAAAAAACGTACAAAATACTAATAGATTAAGGATGTAATATATCCTATATATAAATTTAATAGAAAATTGTATATTAGTCTATAGGGAAAAAAATAGCAGCTAAGTAAAATGAGGAGTAGTGATAGTCCCACAAAAAGTAAAAAAAAAGATGAAAACTGTGCTAATAAAGATATACGAACCCTGCGAGGCTGGCACTCTGTGTGGTTTCAATCATATATCTTGCTGTGGTGCCTTCCTAGAGTGTCTGCCCACTCAATATATAGATTCGGAGGTATAGGCGGCACTTATCCAGACTTGTAATAAGTATAAAATACGACCTTTCTTTCCAACTTTTCGGAGGGAGTACCTCCATCTTAAGATGGAGGTACTCCTTCCAAAACGTTGTAAATAATGGACGTATTATATACTTATTAAAAGTCTGGATGAGTGCCGCCTATACCTCCGAATCTGTGTGTGTGTGTATATATATATATATATATATATATATAAATAAATAAATAACTTTATCTGTCTAGTTATATAGCTCTACCTATTGTAATAAGATTGGGGCAGGAGGTCCCACTCCTGGGGTAGATGCAACCTGCAAACACACAGCAGTTAGGAAACAGTACACGAGTCCAGGGTTTTCCTACAAGCTAGCCTCAGCTAGTTTTTATTGTGCAGTATAAAATGGAAAATATACAAATAAATCCTAGCACTAAACAGATTCCCCCTCTCAAAGTGATAGGGCACAGTATTTAAAAGAGCCAAACTTGACACAGCTTATATGAGCCTCTCACAGCTGCAGGCACTAATTAGCCTGTTCTCAAGTTGAAGGCCGGAAAATCCCAAAACTCTCAAGCATAAACATACATTTCCTGAGGGTTTAAAATACATAGGTCAGAAACCTTGGAGAAATATAATTTGCCATTTAGCACTTTACCAGTGCTTCTGTCACAGTATATCTATTTTACAAGTCGTCCTGAGTGCTGATGTAGATGCTATATATTTATTCCTCTCCTGACTGGGAAAGGTAATTGGAGGTCACCGGGCGCAGTACCGGAGGCAAGCGTGGGTGTGCCAGCATTACCGAGTATCATGCATATGGTAGGGCAGTGAGAAATCAGGAAGCACCCATGTTGTTTGCAAATGAATAATATCAATTTAATAAGAATATACAAAGACAGAAAATATATATTTCAAAAAAATGATTCAAGACTATAAGAACTTCTAGCTTATATAAGCCTCATGAAATACAATAAAAAGCATAGATGCTGGTATCATTGCATTATCTACAAAGATAAAATTGTGAATAGGTATAGTATATAGACCATCTGTTTTTCATCTGGAATTGGTCCTGTGACCAGATGGCTGCAGCCTCTACTCCTGATCACAGATTACTGGACCTTAAGGTATCAGGGATCCCCGCTTACCATCAGTGACCGCTTGTCACTGACTCCAACCACTGCGCAGTGGGTGGGTATATAGCTGCCACCTCCGAACTCCCACCATCGTCGTTTCCGCTTTTCCTTATTTACACTCAGGCTCCTATCTCCAGCACCTGGAACCGCTTCTGCTGCGTATGCGTTAGCTAGCTGCAGCCACACCCCCCGATTGGTGTCGGCTGATTCCTCCTGATCCCACGCAAAGGACCAGGCTCTGCACGGTAGCTGGCAAAGGCCTTGAGCTTTGGATACGTTTGGATCAATCCAGAACAGCCGGAGAACGGAATAGCACTTTTTGCAATTCTGTTGGTCGCAAGATTCAGATGCAGTTGTACGGCAAAGATGTTTATTGCTCACAGTCTTGAAAAAGATCTTCCCTTTAGCTTCACGGGGGTATAGCATACATAGATGATACAGCAGTCTTGATATTCCAAAGATATACAAGGTTGGACATTTTTACCAGGTATGCAGCCTTCTTTTATGCCACTCAAATACACATTGCCACTGGGGTAAGTCCGCCCTGTGGTTTCCAACCAATCACCTTAAGTGCATATCCTGTGCTGGCCACATGCACATTTAACATTGTCCCCTATTGACAAGGGGAAGTTATCACTCCCCTGTGCCCGAGCCTACCTGGTATTTTAGTCGCCACCCAGGAGTCAGCTCATCTAGGGCCGGGGGAGGTTTCCCCCCAAAAGCGTCTTCCAGGAATCTGCTAAGGGACCAAGCCTGCCACCCCTGCCTGAATCTGAGCTTCAGAGGTGGACAAGCAGGGTCCCTAGGCATGGTTTCCTGGCCACAGAGGGGAAGCTCTTTTGGAGCTCGCTGAGAACAATTAGCTGGCTGCATTAGCCAGCTTCCTATGCACCCTCCTCATACCACTTCCAGGCATGAGGCTGCATAGGTGGAACGTTTATTGCTCTGGAAGGGTCTGGAGGATCCAGCAGCCCACTGAGAACTCTGGATTCCTTGGCCATCCAGGGAAATCAAAGGTAAGTGCAATTTTCCTTAAATTATACATTTAAAATCGCTCCCGATCCCCAGCGTGCAGCTGCCATCCACACTGGGAGCTGTGCTTCCGGCTCCAATCAGTCAGCACACAGCACCGCAGCCTCGCTATGTAGCTGTGGCACCAGGAGCTAAGCTCCCAGCCCCAGCATGGAACACTCAATGGCTCCTTATAGAAGACGCCATGCACCGAGGGGTTAACACTGCCGCGGCCATCTGAGGAGGTCCAGGCAGCGGAAGATCACATAAATACATTTTAATACACACCGGGCACTTAGCGCCAATAATACATTTAAATACTGAGTGCCTAGCACCTATTGTTACATTTAAAAATGGCGCCGCAGCACAGGGGGTTAACCCCTTCTGTGCCATGGCCATGATCCACGTGTGATGTGGGATAACCGGAAGCTGGCACTTGAATAAATTTGAATAGAAGCTAGCTCCTCCCCCTCTATACCCCCTACAGGTCAGACTAAATAAACTGTGCCCGAGGAGAGCTGGAAAATAAATCATAGAGGAGAAGAGAAGCTAGAACATACCTGAACAAATAAACATATATGCAAACAAATCAAGGAAACCTTGAAGAAAACATCTGTCCAAACCTGGAAGAACAATAGCGAATGCAGGTGGAACAGCACTATGTGGGCATCCAGTGTCCCCTGTGGAATCGGAGAAAGGGATTTATCGGTAAGTACCAAAATCCTGTCTTCTCCTTCATCCACTAGGGGACACTGGAGTCTCAGTACAGTGGGGACATCCCAGAGCTCACATCCCGGGTGGGAGAGGGCTAAGAACCCTGCAAAACAGCACGGCCATACTGTGAAGCAGATGCCACAACTGTGTTAAAACGGGAAACATTTTTGCAAAAGTATGCCGGCCTGACCAAGAGGCCGCCTGACAAAGCTGAGTTAGGGAAACACCGAGGGCAGCCGCCCACGAAGGACCCACCGAGCATGTAGAATGCACTGTGATTGAAGTAGGAGGTTGATTCGATGCAGCCAAATAGGCCTGTCTGATAGTCAGACGAATCCATCCTGAAATAGTCTCTTTTGAAGCCGGCCCACCAGGACGCGCCATATCATATCGAACAAACAGCGTATCCGACTTTCTGAGGGATGCAGTCCTATCAACATAAATCCGAAGAGCCCAAACCACGTCTAGGGATCTGGATGCTGAAGAATCGTCTTAATACACCGGAACCACAATCGGTTGGTCGATGTGGAACGCAGACACCTTAGGTAAAAAAGATAACTGTGTACGGAGCTCAGCCCTATCCTCCTGAAAAATGAAGTAAGGTGGACGACAAGAAAGCACCCCTAGCTCCGACACACGCCTAGCAGACGCGAGCGCCAAAAAGAGAACCTCTTTCCAAGTTAAACATTTTAATTCCACAGTCTGTAAAGGTTCTAATAGTGAAGACTGGAGAAAGGAGAGGACTAAGGAACTAATTCAGACCCGCTCGCGAGCGTTGAGCGCTCGCAAGCGGGTCGATGTTGGGCAAGTGCGCATGCGCACGACGGAGGCTGCTCCGTCGTGCGCATGCGCGAGACCCGGATAGCGATGGGCAAGCCGTCGCTCCGGGTCTCGCACCAAAGGGGGCGTGCTGTCGATGGTGACAGCACGCCCCCTTTGGTGGGCGTGCCGGGGGCGTGGCTGCCCAGACGGAGTTGTTCCCATGGGTACGCCTACCGTCTGGGTCCGGCCCCACTGACATCACTAGTGATGTCAGTGGGAGTGCTTTTGGCTCTAATAGAGCCAAAAGTACTCCAGGGCTTGCGGCCAACGAGACCCTACCGCAAGGGTCTCGTCACAAGCCCGATGGTCGCGATGGACGCTCGCTCGCACAAGCTGTGGGTGGTAACCCACAGCTATGCGAGCGGCCAAAAGGCCGCACTATGGAAAAAAAAAAACGCCCTGATTCAGAGCGGGCGCTCGTTCAGAGCGTCCGGCTCTGAATCAGGGCCTAAATCCAAATTCCATGGGGCCGTAGGAGGTACAAACGGAGGTTGCAACCTGCAAACCCCCTGTAGAAATGTCTGGACATCCGGCAATAATGCTAGTCTCCTTTGAAAGAAAATTGACAGAGCCGAAATCTGAACCTTCAAAGATCCCAGACGATGGCCCGCTGATAAACCAGCCTGTAGAAAAAGAAGCCTTGCTATCTTAAATTCTGACGGTGGCGAACTCCTGCGTTCACCCCAAGATACATACGCCTTCCGTATACGCTGATAGTGCTTAGACGTAACTTCCTTTCTAGCCCTCAGCCGAGTAGGAATTACCCTTGAAGGGATACCTCTTCTTCTTAGGATAGGCCTTTCAACAGCCACGCCATCAACTAATCCGCTTTAAGTTCTGATAAACAGACCCTGGTGCAGAAGGTCCTTCTGCAGAGGAAGAGGCCACAGGTCGTCTTATCAGCAGCCAACATGGTTGGAATACCACGCCCGCCTGGGCCAGTGTGGGGCCACCAACAGTACCTTTACCCTTTCTCGTTTGATTTTTTGAAGCTTACGAGAAAGAAGTGGGAGTGGAGGGATAAGGTAAACAAACTGAGACCTCCAAGGAGTTGTAAGAGTATCCACTGTCACCGCCTGTGGGTCTATTGTCTGTGAGCAGTAGAGAGGCCATTGATGGATCAACCTTGACGTCATGAGATCTACCTGAGGAAGACCCCAACGCTGAATCAGTTGTTGAAACACCTGTGGTTTGAGCGTTCATTTCCCCGGATGTCTTGTCGACTGAGGTAGTCGCCTCCCAATTTCTGCTGAAATTGCTACTGCTAATTCCTCTGCCCAGAGAAGAATGCGGCTTACCTCCCTCATGGTGGACTGACTCTTGGTGCCGCCTTGTCTGTTTATGTACGCCACAGCTATGGCATTTGTTGGACTGCACTCTGATTGCATGGCCCTTCAACAGGGGCTGTGCCATCCGAAGAGCATATAACACTGCCCTTATCCTTATGGGCAGTACCGCCTCCGGTCGAGTCCAGCGGCCCTAAAAGTGTCCTCCCCGAGTCACTGCCCTCCATCCTCTCAGACTGCTGTCTGTGGTGAGGAGAATCCATTCCCACATTGCAAACCTCTTGCCTACCAGTAAGTGTGAGGAATTCAGCCACCAATGAGAAATGTTCGAGCCTTGGGTGACAGTTGTACTCGCTGGTAAAGAAAAAAATGGGACCCTGACCACTGAGAGATGAATGGAATGGACGGGTATGGAACTCCAGTCTTGAATGGACTCGAAGGTCGCAAACATATTCCCCAAAGGAGGAATACGCAGGTGTACTAACACCCTGCGATGGCGTAGTATCAACCACACCATGTGTTGGATGGAGCTGTCTTTTTCCTGCGGAAGAAACACCCTCTGCTCCACCATGTCCAAAAACATCCCTAGGAAAAGCAGACACTGAGTAGGCTGTTGGAAATTCAGGATCCATCCCTCCTGCCGTAATTGAGTGACTGACGGAGCCTTGAGACATAGATCGTCCAAGTACGGGACTATAGTGACACCCTGAATCCGAAGAAAGGCCATCATTACAGCCCTGACCTTCGTGAACACTCTTAGTGCTGATGAAAGACCAAAGGGTGAAATTGAAATTGAGTCCCGCACTGCGTGATGAAACCAAATGGGAATGTGGAGATAGGCATGGTGCCGTGACTTGGAAGCGAACAGAGGTTGCTGCGGAAGAGTACTAACCACTGTACAATCACGGCCTCCCTCTCGAGACCTGCAATGACAGACTGCACGGACTCTATCTTGAACCTTAAGTTCCGCAAATAAAGTTGAAATGTTTCAGGTTCAGAATGGGTCTCACTGAACCGTCCGACTTGGGAACTACAACCAAGCTGGAATATAAGCTTTGACCCTGATTGTATAACAGTTTGTCTGCTGACACCTGAAATTGCAAAAGCGAGCTCCCACCTTGGGGTCCCCCAGGGGAGAAGGTAGTGCATCATGCCGGAGGCTTAACTGCTGGGAGGAAGATGCAGTGGCTCTACCCCTGCCTCTGGGACCACGGGACATAGCGGGAGCTACTCTGGAACGACCCCTGAATTTCCTTGGGATCCGCAAGGACCGAAAGGACGGTCCAAAGAGGAGTTGCAGATGGGAGATAAGTGGACTTAGCACCTGTGGCTTTAGAGATCCACTTGTTCTTATCCAAACAGAGCTTCCCCTGTGAATGGAAAAGCTTCCACAGCTCTTTTAACTTCCTCATCCGCCTGCCATTGTCTCAGCCACAGGGCTCTGCGGCTGAGATAGCCAAAGCCGAGGATCTAGAGGAAAGATAATAAATATCTTTTGAAGTCTCCCTGATAAAGGGAAGCAGACTCTGCAATCTGTTCCATTAAAGGAACCAGATCCTCCACCGGAACACCAGTTTTAAGGCCCTCAGCAAGCTGCGTAGCCCAAGCTTCCACAGCATTGTTGACCCAACAACTGACTAGTGCGGGTCAAGTTACAGTGTACCTAGACGTTTGAACTCGGGTTGTCTGGGGATAAAGTCTGCAGCACCTGGTATTCCCAGGCGGACTCTCATCCAAGTACTAACCAGGCTTGACCCTGCTTAGCTACCAAGATCAGATGAGATCTGGCGTGTTCAGGGTGGTGTGGCTGTAGGCTGCCAGACAGATGTGCCCTGAGCTATTCCCTAGGCACACTAAAGTATGGCAGTGGCGAGAACTGCTCCCATACAGGGAGCACCGTCTTTTTAAAAGACATGACATCGACTTCCGGTGGGCGGGGCACCCAGAGTGGCCGCATTTTACTTGGGCTCCAGCCTTATATGCTATAAATGACCCAGGATTGGGTTTCTTTACCCGAATTAATCACCCAAAAGCTGCCTACTACAACGCCACTGCACTACAGAGTGACTTGTTTCAGTTATTGGGTCTGGAGCCAGAATCTATCCACCGGGATCCAAGCCTGAAGAGGTCAGGCGTTCATGACTGCCCCCCGCCATTTTGGGCATGAAAAGCCTGAGAGAAGACTCTCCTTCTCCTGCTAAAGCGGCCATCTCTGCCTTCTCAGGAGTCGCACCGCAGAGATTGCTAGCCCCCTTGAAGACTACACCTGCATGGGATAATTATATGTGGCAGAAGACTGGCAAGCGTTCGCGGACCATCCGTTTTACCCGCTGCTGACGTCCTGGCCTGAAGTGGTTAACACGCGGAGGCGCTGTACCTGTGACCGCTCCCTTGGATTGGCAGTGTGGGTGATCAGGTCGTGCGTTGCGGTCCGGAGCCTCTCCTCTGGTCATTGGCAGCGGTGATCATCGATCCCCTCCGGTACTGCAACATAGCCTGAGGTTACACTTGTTCTAATTAGCGGAGCTTACCTGCCGGATGCGGGCTGAGGTTCCGGGGGGCGATGTCCGGGTGATAGGGATGTGCCTGCTCGGTATATCTCCTAGACCCCACTGCATACTCAGCCGCTGATGGGACAGTCCTTCCGGGTACTTCTGCTGCAAGCTACGCGGCCTGATACCCCCTCCACTGCTGTTCCTGACACGGTGTCTCCCCGAGTGTGACTGTCAATATAGCTGGGGATCTATCTGGCTCCGGTCCTTTGCTGGATGTTGGCAGCTATTTGCTGAAGACCGCTGCACGCCTGGAAACCTGTTTGATGCCCTTGAGATTGCGCGGGCAATGAAGGACCTGTCATAGATCCTGGATCCCCTTTTGCTGCATTTGAAGGAGACGATCTGATCTTAAGTGCCTTGTACCCTGATGTGATAATCGGAGAATACTTACTTGGAAGCTGTCGCTTATCTCTCCCTCCTCCCAGGGACCCCAACCTCTACACAGAAGTCTGATTTCCGGTGTGTGCCAGCAATCCATTGTCTTTCTGGTTGAAGACTACTTGTAATAATTATCCGACCCCCTCTGCTTCTCCCCCGACCCCGATTACCTGCTTGGTTGTTAACCCCATCCCTATACCGCGGTCTCTGAGTGCTGAGGAGGCATCGCTGATTCGGACACTGGGCTGCTGATGTCCGGACTTTCTATTTTTGCTGTTCTGGGAAGGTGCGGAGGCCGAGGTGCTCATTTTGCTGCACTTGGCTAATACCCCGGTTGATCCTGGACTTTGTTGTGCCATGCTGAAAGTCTGATAAGTAACACAGCTAAATATTTATACTTGTTTTTCTTTTTGTGAGCTTTTAGTATATTGTACTTTGAACAGTGAAGATATACCTTTGTCTATCATATGTATTATATCTGACCTAACACTAGTACATCGCTGCCATCTGCTGGTCAAAGTGACAAACAACAGTATCTAATTCTAGCCTCTATGCTGATAGGCATTTCATAAATTATCTGTATATCATTGTTGCCACATACTGGCAGCAACGGAAGCAAATTTTGTTAGTTTCATGTTACAGGTACACGGTGTATCATGGAACCTTGGTAGGGCTTCATCATATAGAGGAATGTAGCTCAATTATTCTTGCTCAGATTATAAGACATAGGTATTAGACAGAATGATGTATATTTTTGAATCTTCATAACATGTCTGCAATTTAGGGGTGGTCCGTGCGCATATGCCTGTACCTTGCTATATCTCTTGCTAATCTAGTGTCCTGCTGAGGAATTTGGAATTCTTCTGACCTTACTAACTGCTAAGGATCTACTTTGAGTAGAATTTTCAATGGATCTCTCACTAGGTTATGGACAGATACGTCCGTAAATCTACTCCCGCTTCACAAGGGTCGACAGGTAAAATGGGCAAAGTGTCTAAGACTCCAGCTAAAGTTATTCCCCCTTCTCCATCACGTAGTGACACTGCTGATATGGAACCTGAGGAAGCTACAAATTTCAGTCATCACTCTCAGGGTCCCTCGTCAGTTGCTGAAACGGCTCAGGAAATTTCTAAAATACTAATGCCTCTAATAGATAAAAAACTGGATTCCCTCCAGTCATCTTTTGACGCTGCACTTGCTAAAATAGATTCCAATACCTCCAGACTCGCTGCCTTAGAGCAGCGAGTTAGTGATGTGGAGGATCGCTCCCATGATATGCAACACACTGTAGATACGCAATTGAACAGCGTTCAATCGCTATTAGTCAAAATTGATGATATGGAAAATCGACTTCGAAGAAGTAATTTGAGGTTTATTGGGGTACCTGAGCAAATAACTGGCCAGGCTCTGGTTCAACTGGTAGCCCACAAAATCCCTGCAGCCCTAAATTTGTCGGAAAATTCCATCTTGCCCCACGTAGAGAGGGTCCATAGAATAGGTCCGGAAAGACCAGCGCCTAATTCACGATCTAGACCAGTGATTGCAAAGTATCTAGACTATCGAATGAAGGAAAGGATACTTGCTGAATATAGGAAGATACCCACACTAATGATAGATGGTTATAAGGTGCTCATATTCCAGGATTTTTCAGCAACGGTAACACAGAAAAGACGGGAGTTTTCAGATGTGTGCAAATTATTGTATGAGCGCAACACTAGATTTGCTCTGCTATATCCTGCCAAGCTGAGGGTGGAGGATGGGGGTCAAACATTGTATTTTTCAGACCCTAAGATTGCTAAACATCATTTTGGTGTGGGTATAGACAGGGAGCGCCCGCCGCAACGGTCACCAAATAGATGATTGGATAACTGTTATAACACCAATTTAAGGTACGATTCTAATTTCTAAGCATCCACGATCATCCCTGAGAGTAGATTGTTCATTTACATTTGATGCTAATCTGTTAAACGAGAAACTAATATTGAATGCCATCACGTCTGATTGACATAAAGGAGCATTCCTCGTTCCAGTGAAGTTTTTCTAGTGTACTGATACACGTTTTGTTTGCTACTTTATAAGTGATATTTAGTAGTTCAGGTGTGAATCACAGGTTGCGAGTGATGAACACCACATTGAAATGTTGGAGAGAAAATAAAAGAAAAGGGTGTAAGAGACATTGCGCAGAAATGTATAATGCATTTATTTTTCTATGGTTTTTCATTTTTATTTTTATTTAAATTTTTTATTTTGTTGGCTCTCTCTCGTTTTCTCTCTCCCCCCCTGGGGGAATTCGGTGCCGGGGGTTTCGCATTCTTTAAATAAGGTGGTCTCCGCATGCTGGGACGGAGTACCACGTTTTGACTTCATTTTGTTCTTAAACTGTTTTGTCCCACAGCAAGGTATTGGATAAGACATGTCTAACGATATGAATACTGGTAATACTGGGGCACCGGTTTGTTAAGTTGAAATTTTTATCTTGGAATGTTGGGGGTTTGAACTCTACTATTAAGCGCAAAAGAGTAGTAACTCATTTAAAAAAATTTAAGTCAGATGTAGTTTTTCTGCAGGAAACGCATTGGGCAGAGGGAGATATTTCCACTTTGAGGACCCCATGGATAGGGGAATGTATTAAGGCTAGCTGCGGTAGAAAGATCAGGGGGGTGGCCACAATATTTCAAAGGAATCTGCAATATTCTATTATAAATACCATAGCTGATCCTAATGGAAGATTTTTGATTATTGATGTAGAGATTCAGGGTGCCTGTTATACTCTGGTAAATCTGTATGCACCAAATGTTTCACCTCAAGAATTTATGAGAAGTGTGATGGACATCTTGGCACAACGTACTAACTATGCATTGATAGTGGCGGGAGATTTCAATTCAGTAGAGAATCCCTCATTAGACAACCGACTCCTCAATCATCTAATATGACAATATGGAGACAATTCCAATCTTTTAAAGCAAATCATCAACTTACAGATGTTTGGAGGCTATTGAACCCTACAGATAAATCATACACCTTTTACTCTGCTGTCCATAAATCTTGGTCGAGAATTGACTTGTTTCTGGTCTCAGATAGCCTGGTATCTAGAACACAGGAATCCAGATTGCATTCAATTCTAATATCTGACCACGCGCCTATTACAATTTCGTTGAGTGTAACGCAGTCTCCGAGAAACTTGAAACATTGGAGGTTTCCATCTTATTTGTACAAGTCCACTAAATTTAGAGATCACCTACTAGCACAGTGGATGAATTATCAAGACGATAATATAGAGGCATGGGATACACCAACAATTTTTTGGGGTGCATCGAAGGCTGTAATGCGGGGACAGATCATAGCTTTTGTCTCATCCCAGCGAAAGACAGAGGCTGCTGTGTATAAATCAATGTCAGAGGCCCTAACTTTAGCGTTACAAAATTATATAGTAGACCCTACTGATGTATCTCGGGAAACGTATGTTCAGGCGAAACAACTCTTAGAATCACACCTGTTATCCCAAGCTAAAAAGGATGTATTGTTTACTAAGCATAAATTTTACAGATGGGGGAACAAGGCTGGAAAGTTGCTTGCTAACGTGTCTAAGCCCTGGTGTAGAAGAACATATATCACAGCCATTAAAGATCCGCATACCAATGCTTTACTCACAACGAATAATGAAATTATAAATAAGTTTGAAGAGTACTATAAGGACTTATATAGAGATCTTCCTTTTGATCAGTCTCGGTATGAAGCTTTGATCCCCAATGACTTGTTGCCTTTATTAACTATAGAACAGCAGGAGGCACTCTCTGGGAAAATAACTCTAGATGAAATGCTGTCGGCTATTTCACAGTTACAACTCGGGAAATCACCGGGCCCAGATGGTTATTCAAACGAATATTATAAATTATTGCGGCACCAGGTGGCCCCGATTCTAGTGGATTTATTTAATGACATGATAGACAACAATTCTCCATTCCCATATTTTACAAATACAACTACAATATTGATCCCTAAACCTCAAAAGGATGTACAAAAATTAGAATCGTACCGACCTATTAGTTTGTTGAATACTGACGCGAAGTTATTAGCTAAAATTATGGCAAGTCGCTTACAAACTATTTTGACAGAATTACTAACTCCTCATCAACTGGGTTTTGTAAAAGGGCGTCACTCAGTTCGAGGAGTTAGAGCGGCCATTGCTGCAGTGGCAGTATCAGCTGGGACATCTCCAATTACCACTAATACTCTATTAAGTTTAGATACGACAAAGGCATTTGACACAGTGTTATGGCCCCACCTATTTAATGTGTTACAAATGCGTGGGTTCGGCTCTTCATTTATCGGACTGATCAAATATCTTTATTTATCCCCAATGACGTCCCTAATGATAAATGGTTGTACTAGTGCACCTATAGAGATGTTTAGAGGTACTAGACAAGGGTGTCCTCTGTCACCCCTCTTATTCGATCTAGCTATAGATCCGCTGATTAGAATATTGGAGAAGGACGATCTTTTTAAGGGAATAAAGATTGGTTCTAAAACAATAAAATTAACAGCATTTGCAGATGATATAATGCTTTACATTGCAAATCCTCATGACTGCTTAACGCATATACTGGGGCTTTTGAAAAGTTTTGAAGAAATATCAGGGTTCGCGGTGAACATAGGTAAATCGGAGGCACTTTATTTGGGTTCGCGCAATTCATTGCCACGTCTACCTAGTGATGTTCCACTTAAGTGGGCCAAAGACAGGATTACATACTTAGGTATTGTGCTTCCCAGCAATTTGGCAAATTTATATCCTTTTAATTATAGACCCATTATAAAAAAGATTTCGGACGAATTGGATGGCTGGAGGAATATCACTCTGTCATATATGGGTCGCGCGAGCTTAATCAAAATGATTTAATTTCCAAGATTAATGTACATGCTCCAAATCCTACCTTTGCTCATTACAGTTAAGGATCTGAGTCTTTTAAATAAGATATTTAGATCCTTTATATGGAATGGTAAACGGCCTAAGATTAGTTTGTTAAAATTGCAACAAACCAAATTGAATGGAGGAATAAGCTTTCCAGACATTAGATTATACAATAAAGCAGCTATGTTCCGTTATTTGTCGGATTGGATAAATGGATCAGAGAATTATGCCAATACTTCACTTGAGCGAGAGTTCTTAGACCAGTGCCGATTTGATTACATTTCTTCACTCCCCTGATCAGGAACTACCCACCACAATTAAAAATAATCCATTACTGTGGAATACAAAACGAGTTTGGCACTTAATAAGACAAGAGGCAGGCCTTAACTCACACAAATCATTATTTCTTCCTCTCGTAAGAAATCCGCATTTTCAGTCTGGGCAGGCGACATATCCATTCACAATATGGCGAGTGGGTGGCATTCAGAGAATAGGATGTTTGGTAGATAAAGAAGCATGTCGGGTTTTATCTTTTAGCGAAGCTGCAGAAAAGTATAATACTCTGTTGGGGTTCCCCATGGCCTTCCTGCAGGCAAAGCATTATATCAACTCAGTAATCCAGGTGTTTGTGGCGAAAGATTGGAATAATCCAGTAGATGACCTTCTTTCCAAACCTCCAATACTCAAGAAAGCTATTTCTAATTATTATCAATATTTTAAAATAACTTTGGATCACGCGTCCAATGGTAGGGGACTTTCGCAGTGGATTCAAAAATTTCCCTTGTATACAGTTGAACAGTTATTGACTGCCCTAAATTATTCTTGTAAATCTTTAACATCAACAATATATGTGGAGATGTTTCTAAACATTTTTCACAGAGCCTATTTGTCTCCGCATAGAAGTTTTTTAATGGGACGTTCGGTTTCTCATTCCTGTTATAGGTGCGGAGAAGATAATGCGGACTTATATCATTGCTTTTGGTCGTGCCCTATAGTCCGAGGATTTTGGTTACGGATCAAGCGATATGCGGAGTCAGCTTTACTCAATTATGTCCCTTTCACTCCAGAGTGGGCTATTTTTGGCATTATACCTGCAGATATAAGGGCTAGCAAAGGAAGCAGAAGACTGTTATTGGCAATTAGCGCGGCTGCTCGTAAAACGTTATTGCAGGAGTGGATTTCGACTTCCTCCCCCTCTTTTGTGTTATTTAAGACAAAATTATACAAAATATTTTAAATGGATTGGGTAGAGGTAGTCTTGGAGAAGGAAAAGAAAGTAGAGAAATTTTTTGATATGTGGGAATCATATATATCTACATTATCCCTCGACATAAGGCGCCAAATATATTATAGTGTGAAGGATACATCTTGGTTTTTACTCCAGACTATTGGGAATAATCCACCAATAGACATCAACTCTACCGCGACATAATGTGTTTACATCAGATGCAGGTGGCTGTGGTTCCTTTGGGGGAGGGGGGGGGGGGGGAGGATTGGGAGAGAGCTCTTTTTTTTTTTGCTTGTTTGTTTATATTTGTTTTTGTTTGTATCTGTCAAATGTTGAAAGTTTCAAATATTATCTGATATATAATATGATCTGATAACTAGGATGTATGCAGTGTTTATATGGTGGAATACTGCTATCATAAGCTATATATATGTATATGGTTTTTGATTTGTTTTTAGGTTTTTCTTTCTCCTTAGGTAGACACACTGTTACTATATTATGTCCAAAACAATTATGATCTATATGTCTACTGTACTCTATGTATATCTATATTTTTCGTGACTGTTATTTTGATGTATTTGATTGTGTTTATGTGCGGTGTCTCAATAAAAGAAATTGTTTTAAAAAAAAAGTAGGTTTTAAAAAAGACTCCGATTGAAATAATCTGCATCCAGTGTACCCGTTTTCCAATCAGGAAGCCACCATGGGTGTATAAAAGTTCACCCTGTCACGGACCTGGCATTATTGGTGTGTAAGGTCTGTAACTGTGAAAGGGGTCTTACATGGGATGTAGGCATTTACAAATCCCCAGTGCAACCCACCTTCTGCGTTGTGAAAGAAGTTATCAGTCCTATAGAAATATTTCTGTAAATGATATCCCCTTTCCTTTAATAGTGTGTGCATTATTTATTCACGCCCCTGAATGGACACAATCTATTATGTAGTAGTGACAGTGTTTGATAGCCAAGTATAAAGCAGTCATTTAATTTTAATCAAATAATATACTGTAAAATGTGTGAACCATTAATTCAATGTTATAAGATTATTAGGGGTAATTTTACTAAGAATCGAGTTTGTGTGAGTTTAGCCTGTTCTTCAAACTCGCAAATTTACTAAGAAAAAACAGGTGTGTTTTATCAAAACAAACATCAAATCTTGTACGTGTTTTCTAAAATCCCCCAAATACACCATCGCCAAAACTCGCAATTACTTCCCATAGGAAACCATACAACTCGCAAATTTACCAAGAATCGAGTTTGTAAACTCATTAGAGAAAATAACAAACTCACCACTAAATACTTTTCAAATAGACGACCTCCTGAGATGAGTGTTTGGGCGAGTTTGGAAGTGTTCACAGGTGTTTGTAGTTTCACTTATTGGCAACACAATGATGATGCCTATAAAAGTGGCTAAAGCTGCAGCGTACATTAGTCTGGAGAGTTCTGCAGCACTGCCGGGAATATGATGTGGCTGGGATTTATGGGGCTCTACCAGCAGGCTGAAAGCAACCAGGAGCAAGAAACTGAGCAAGCTCAGGAGGTAATGCCGGTTTCCCAAAGCTTGCGCAGGGCATGTTTCTTTAGGAGGTGTTTGAACCTGAACGCATTGGCCGATGGTGAGGTCATACAGATGTTCCGGCTGAACCATAACATCTTCCATCTGTATGACCGAGTCAAACTGGACCTAGACCCTGACACAGCACGTTCCCACTATGTCTCAGGCGTGCATAAGCTTCTGGCTGTGTTGCAGTTTCTGGCTACTGGGAATTTTCAGTCTGTTACTGGTAGAGTTCTTGGTATATCCCAGTCCACATTTTCCAGATACTTCACCCAGGTACTGGCCTCATTTAGGACACTTATGGATTCCTGCATCTGCTTCCTTAGCCATGAGACACAGTGGCAAGGTAGCTTTGTATGGCATTGCAGGCATGCCAAATGTCTTGGGTGCTATTGACTGCACACACATTGAACTGAGACCACCTAGGGCCAGGGCACATGTATACCTAAATAGGCACCATGCCCATTCTAACATGCAGGTGGTGTGTGATGCAAAAATTTAAATCATGAGTGTAGTCGGCTACCCTGGCTCATGTCATGATGCCTTCATCCTCAATCAATCATCCCTTCATAATTGTTTTGATGCCGGAGGGATGGTTGCTGGGTCAGTACCTTAGACATTGCCACTTTAGTAATGTTACGCATGTTTAGATCTGTTCACTAAATATATTTTGAATTTATTTACAGGTGATTCTGGGTATGGGTGTCTTCGTTGGCTTCTGACCCCGTTGGCACTTCCAGTTTTTCCTGCTGAGCATAGTTATAATCGAACACATACTGTAAGTCTACTAGATCTGTGATAGAGCATACATTTGGGCTGCTTAAATCTCATTTCCGATGTCTGGATAAATCGGGTGGTCTTTTGTTATACGCTGTTGCTAAAGTTTCAGATATTGTGCTCAGCTGCTGTCTATTGCATAATGTGTTTTCAGCAGCCAATCCCGGCTGATTTTGCTTTAGACAGTGAGCAGGCAGGAGACTCTGGGCCCGATTCTGACCCGCTCATGAGCGCACAGCGCTCGCAAGTGGGACAATGGTCCCTCACTGCGCATGCTGGAGCTGGCCCCGTGCAGACTGTTCTCCGGAGGTCTGCGATCTCCAAACAGATTAATAACACAGGTCTGCGTTGAAAAAGCTTTTTTAACATACGTATAGATTTTTGGCTTCTGAACACGAAAAATGACTCCCGATTTTGCATATCACATCATGTTTTTCTGCAAGGTCCACATGGGCCTGGAGCTGAAATCTACAAAGGGCCTAAACCCCATACTGTCTAAAGGAACATTGCACCACACAACTACAAGGTGAGCTGGCGAAGGTGGAACCAAATGCAACAGATGCAACAGTTTTGCCCTGTGCCGGCTCATTTTAACCCCTGCCTACTACCACATACACAGTACACACTACACACACACAGTACATACACAGTACACACCACATACAGTACAGTTTAAATTTTTAGGCAATGTCAAGGATCTAAACTACAAAGAAATAGACAGGGAAATGCTTAATAATGACAGAAACCTTGGCTGCAATATGAGTTTAAAGGTACATTTTTTGAATTCCCATATTGAGCATTTCCTGAATAATCTCGGACACTACAATGAAGAACAGGGTGAACGGTTCCATCAAGAAGTTAAAGATGTAGAAAGAAGATACCAGGGTAATTGGGACGTCAGCATGATGGCTGACTACTGCTGGATGATACACAGAGACGACACAGAAAAAGCTTATAAGCAAAAAACAAAGTTTGAAGACAAAAAACCCCCCAAGATATTCACGATTTTTTCAATAATTATGGTTTTATTTCTATTATTGTTTGATTTTATTGTTATTTTATTATGGAATTAAGACAAAAACACAGTGATATCATCTACATTTCGTATTTCCCAATAAATATGTCAAAAACAATTAAACTTCTTGTTTTTTCTTAAAAATGTTTGTAACCCCCTTATAGGTAAATGCGATGTGGTAATTTTTTTTTAATATACTATTTCTTGATGTCCACAGGAGTATAATTAAGAATATAAAAGTATTATTAAAAAAGCTTTCAATACCATAAATTTCGCAGACCTGTGTAATAAATCTCATTCAAATTACACACAAATATGTAGGATGGGCCTATCCAGGCATGCAAGTTCAATAAGAATCACGGAGAATATGCTAGATTACATGTGTTTATTACAGCATATTGATCTCCATATGATGGGAGTTTATATAACAAATATGACTATTAAGTAGCTATAACCTAATATCTATTGTATCAAGAGATATACACACTTACACTATATTATACTACTGATTGTAATCTATATAATACATATACTTACTTGGTAATTATAATAGTGATTCTCACAATATTGTCACATACAGCAGCGCACTAGTTAGTGTATGAGTTAGACACTGGTGACTGAGCACGATTGAGTGTTTTGCTGTGTTTTAACCCAAGCACTTAGGTGGAAATTAATGATTAGTAATAAAAGTGATATTATAGCATTATTGGGACATTGAGCACTGGTATTGGGATTATTTTCTTGTTGTGTAATTTAGTAGTGATATATCCCTGAGTAGCACACCCCTGAAGGCGACTAGACGATACTGAGATAGTCATGTCATTATAACCAGGGTAGTCTTGCAATCACAATAGGCATGGTGTGACCTATTAACCCTTTCTCCATTTCCTTATATTTGAATTAATAAAGGTTATATTTTACTTGATAACAATGAGCCACTCAAGACAACCCCTGTCCCTTTCCCCCCCCCTTTTTTGATATGAATATTCCCTTAGAGCTGGAAATGCTCACTGGTACTTAGGTTGCCGCCTGGTCTTACACACGGGTGACACTGCTCTAGATGACAACTGCAGCGATTGAACAAATAGATGTTCCACAGGAGTCATAGCCATGCAGAAAAGTCTCTCACGATCAAAATTTTGACTGACAGGAACCGGAATACACATGCTAAGGGTACGCTATAACCGGCAAGATGGCGCTGGACTGGAACGTTTTTAAACGATATTGCACCAATAGCAAGCAAGACTGAAGATTAACAAAAGGCTAACAGCTGAGCCAGTGCCCGTCATCCAGTGGTCCCAGAAGTATGTGCGGCTGCCCAGTGTCCTTATCTTCCAGCAGGCGCCATCTTAGTTCTACATCTATGCTGCCTGGCAACACAGGAGGCTGTCTGAAGCTGCGGCGGAAGAATATGGCATCCCGTAAGGGGAGCGAGAAGGTAACAAACCTCGACAGCGGCTTCTGGCAACATTAAATAACCCCCTGACAGCATAGATAGCGAAATCTGTCACTGCCCCTGGGATAGTTCATATTAAAGTATTATACATTTGTATTTCATCTTTAGCAAACCCTATAATCATTATTTATTAAGATTTCCTTAGTGCGTACATTCCTCTTTTTATATAAATGGCACACATCCCAATTATCAGCAGATGGATAATTTAAACTGTTAAAATACTGTGTGTCCAGAGTGTTGCTACAACCCTATTTTGTGTCAGCTCATATAAATGCTTTTCTCTTGTGTAAAATCTCATGTCTACCAAGGTGTGACAGAGCATGGAAATGGTTTCTCACCTATGTGATCTCTGATGTGTAACAAGAGCTGATTTCTGTGTAAAACATTTCCCACACACAGAGCATGGAAATGGTTTCTCACCTGTGTGACATCTTTGATGTGTAATTAGATTTGATTTCTGTGCAAAACATTTCCCACACTCAGAGCATGAAAATGGTTTCTCACCTGTGTGACTTCTCTCATGTGTAATTAGATTTGATTTATTTTTAAAACATTTCCCACACACAGAACACGGAAATAATTTATCAGGTGTATGAGCTGCACTATGTGTAACAAAAGCTGGGGTATCAGGAGAACAGTCCGGATAATGATAAAAATTAGATGATATAGCTGCACTGTGAGGTACTGGATGTATATTTAGCATAACGAGATTATCTACTGGAGATTCCTGTGTGATGTTATCTTCTGTTTTAATATCTGTAGACAAGATGAGATCTCCCTCCAAGTCATTCCTGCTTGTGCGTCCATCTACTGGAAATACAATAACTATTATTAATTACAGCTTTTTATATAGCATAGACATACTGAGCAGCACTTTATATAGCACAGACACACTGAGAAGCATTTTATATAGCACAGACACACTGAGCAGCACGTTATATAGCACAAACATACTGAGAAGCACTTTATATAGCACAGACATACTGAGAAGCACTTTATATAGCACAGACATACTGAGAAGCACTTTATATAGCACAGACATACTGAGAAGCACTTTATATAGCAGACATACTGAGAAGCACTTTATATAGCACAGACATACTGAGAAGCACTTTATATAGCACAGACATACTGAGAAGGACTTTATATAGCACAGACACACTGAGAAGCACTTTATATAGCACAGACACACTGAGAAGCACTTTATATAGCACACACATAATGAGAAGCACTTTATACAGCACAGACATACTGAGAAGCACTTTATACAGCACATACATACTGAGAAGCACTTTATATAGCACAGACACACTGAGAAGCACTTTATACAGCACAGGCACACTGAGAAGCACTTTATATAGCACAGACACACTGAGAAGCACTTTATACAGCACAGGCACACTGAGAAGCACTTTATATAGCACAGACACACTGAGAAGCACTTTATATAGCACAGACACATTGAGAAGCACTTTATATAGCACAGACACACTGAGAAGCACATTATATAGCACAGACATACTGAGAAGCACTTTATATAGCACAGACATATTGAGAAGGACTTTATATAGCAAAGACACACTGAGAAGCACTTTATATAGCACAGACACATTAAGAAGCACTTTATATAGCACAGACATACTGAGAAGCACTTTATATAACACAGACATACTGAGAAGCACATTATATAGCACAGACATACTGAGAAGCACTTTATATAAAACAGACATACTGAGAAGGACTTTATATAGCACAGACACATTGAGAAGCACTTTATATAGCACAGACATACTGAGAAGCACTTTATATAACACAGACATACTGAGAAGCACTTTATATAGCACAGACATACTGAGAAGCACTTTATATAACACAGACATACTGAGAAGCATTTTATATAGCACAGACATACTGAGAAGCACTTTATATAACACAGACATACTGAGAAGCACTTTATATAGCACAGACATACTGAGAAGCACTTTATATAGCACAGACATACTGAGAAGCACTTTATATAAAACAGACATACTGAGAAGGACTTTATATAGCACAGACACATTGAGAAGCACTTTATATAGCACAGACATACTGAGAAGCACTTTATATAACACAGACATACTGAGAAGCACTTTATATAGCACAGACATACTGAGAAGCACTTTATATAGCACAGACATACTGAGAAGCACTTTTTATAGCACAGACATACTGAGAAGCACTTTATATAAAACAGACACACTGAGAAGCACTTTATATAGCACAGCAACACTGAGAAGCACTTTATATAGCACAGACATACTGAGAAGCACTTTTTATAGCACAGACATACTGAGAAGCACTTTATATAAAACAGACATACTGAGAAGCACATTATATAGCAAAGACACACTGAGAAGCACTTTATATAGCAAAGACACACTGAGAAGCACTTTATATAGCAGACACACTGAGAAGCACTTTATATAGCACAGACACACTGAGAAGCACTTTATATAGCACAGACACTGAGAAGCACTTTATACAGCACAGACACACTGAGAAGCACTTATATAGCACAGACACTGAGAAGCACTTTATATAGCAGACACACTGAGAAGCACTTTATATAGCACAGACATACTGAGAAGCACTTTATATAGCACAGACACTGAGAAGCACTTTATATAGCACAGACACACTGAGAAGCACTTATATAGCACAGACACTGAGAAGCACTTTATATAGCACAGACACACTGAGAAGCACTTTATATAGCACAGACACTGAGAAGCACTTTATATAGCACAGACACTGAGAAGCACTTTATATAGCACAGACACTGAGAAGCACTTTATATAGCAGACATACTGAGAAGCACATTATATAGCACAGACATACTGAGAAGCACTTTATACAGCACAGATATACTGAGCAGAAATTTACAAAGAATATTTAGTTATTCACATCAGTCCCTGCACCACTGGAGTTTACAATCTATAATCCCTACTGTATCTACCTCGCACTCACATTATGATTAATTTGTGTCAGTAGCCAATTAACCTACCAGTATGATTTTTGGAAGAAACACATACAAACTCCACGAAGCACCTTGGCTGGGAATTGAACTCAGTGCTGTTTGGCAGTAATGCTAACCATCACTCCACCATGTTACTATAATAAATAAAGCGTTTATTTGTTTAAATTGCAGGTAAGAGCTATGACCACATTATAACATTTACAAATGAACCAACAATAAAGACTCACGATGAACAGATAAAATATTGACATAAACTGGCACAAGCACATTATCAGCACATGTCATAGACCAGCACCAGGGACAGGCAGATGGCCCATCACCAATGTATATCTCCCCCTAAATGCAGACTTTCCTGGGTAACGTTCCCTAGCCATCAACACAGAGCAGGAAGCCTCAAAAGCCAGTGACGTTGGTGAACCACAATGCCCGTCTAGACCACCCTCACACATACACACAGGAAACTTGTGGGCTAATTACCAACAACTGCGTCCACACTACAAAAAGTTACCAGGTGGATATATATGTAACAAAAACAGCCTCTATATAGTCTTCTGGTCACCATCAGGGAGAGTAACCCCACCAGAGCCATGCTACTAACTTAGGGTAATGAGTCACTGTATATTACCGCTGAGAGGGAAGGAGAGCGATAGGACAGAGCAACACAGAATGATGGTGGCACAGAGGGGGGAGGCAGCAGGACAGGGTAGGGGAATGGTGCAGGGTACAGAGTGGGGGGAGGCAGCAGGACAAGGTAGGGGAATGGTGCAGGGCACAGAGTGGGTTAGGCAGCAGGACAGGGTAGGGGAATGGCGCAGGGCACAGAGCAGGGGAGGCAGCAGGACAGGGTATGGGAATGGCACAGGGCACAGAGCAGGGGAGGCTGCAGGACAGGGTAGGGGAATGGTGCAGGGCACAGAGCGGTGAAGCAGCAGAACAGGGTAGGGGAATGGTGCAGGGCACAGAGCGGGGGAGGCAGCTGGACATAGAGAGGGGGAAGCTGCAGGACAGGGTAGGGGAATGGTGCAGGGCACAGAGCGGGGAGGCAGCAGGACAGGGTAGGGGAATGGTGCAGGGCACAGAGAGGGGGAGGCAGCAGGACAGAGTAGGGGAATGGCGCAGAGCACAGAGGGGGAGGCAGCAGGACAGAGAAGGGGAATGGAGCAGGCCACAGAGCGGGGGAGGCAGCAGGACAGGGTAGGGGTATGGCGCAGGGCACAGAGCGGGGTAGGCAGCAGGACAGGGTAGGGGAATGGTGCAGGGCACAGAGTGGGGGAGGCAGCAGGACAGGGTAGGGGAATGGTGCAGGGCACAGAGTGGGGGAGGAAGCAGGACAGGGTAGGGGAATGCCGCAGGGCACATAGCGGGGAGGCAGCAAGACAGGGTAGGGGAATTCCGCAGGGCACAGCGGGGGAGGCAGCAGGCCAGGGTAGGGGAATGGTGCAGGGCACAGAGTGGGGGAGGCAGCATGAGAGGGTAGGGGAATGCCGCAGGGCACAGAGCTGGGGAGGCAGCAGGACAGGGTAGGGGAATGCCGCAGGGCACAGAGCGGGGGAGGCAGCAGGACAGGGTAGGGGTATGGCGCAGGGCACATATGGGCAACAGCAGAAGGAGGAAGAAAGCAGAAAAAGTAAAACAGAAGGACAGAGCATGATATAGAGACAGGTCAGCAGATAAAACGCAACAGTACAGAGCATCCAAGCACAGAGACTGGATGGAGCCATTGTGGAATAAAGGGTGTGAGGTTATAGCTCTG
>JAUIMM010001376.1:0-130000 GCA_031769625.1 Taudactylus pleione
AGGGAACGTTGGGGCAGTATGTGTTTGGCGTGGGGCCAGGTAACGTTGGGGCAGTATGTTTATGGGGGCGGCAGGGAGCGTTGGGGCAGTATGTGTATGGGGGGGGGGCCAGGGAGCATTGGGGCAGTATGTGTATGGGGGGGGGACAGGGAGCGTTGGGGCAGTATGTGTTTGGCGTGGGGCCAGGTAACGTTGGGGCAGTATGTGTATGGGGGGGGGACAGAGAGCGTTGGGGCAGTATGTGTTTGGCGTTTGGCCAGGTAACGTTGGGGCAGTATGTTTATGGGGGCGGCAGGGAGCATTGGGGCAGTATGGGGGGGGGGCAGGGAGCATCGGGGCAGTATGTGTATGGCGGGGGGCCAGGGAGCGTTGGGGCAGTATGTGTATGGCGGGGGGCCAGGGAGCGTTGGGGCAGTATGTGTATGGGGGGGGACAGGGAGCGTTGGGGCAGTATGTGTATGGGGGGGGCCCAGGGAGCGTTGGGGCTGTATGTGTATGGGGTGGGGCAGTATGTGTATGGGTGGGGCCCAGGGAGCGTTGGGGCTGTATGTGTATGGGGTGGGGCAGTATGTGTATGGGGGGGGGACAGCGAGCGTTGGGGCAGTATGTGTATGGCGGGAGGCAGGGAGCGTTGGGGCAGTATGTGTATGGCGGGAGGCAGGGAGCATTGGGGCAGTATGTCTATGGGGGAGGCAGGAGCGTTGGGGCAGTATGTGTACGGGGGGTGCCAGGTAACGTTGGGGCAGTATGTGTACGGGGGGGGCCAGGGAGCATTGGGGCAGTATGTGTACGGGGGGGGGGAGGGGGGCAGGGAGCATTGGGGCAGTATGTGTACGGGGGGGCCACGAGGCATTGGGGCAGTATGTGTGGGGGGGGGCAGGGAGCGTTGGGGCAGTATGTGTATGGGGGGGGGCCATCGAGCGTTGGGGCAGTATGTGTATGGCGTTGGGGCAGTATGTGTATAGGGGGGACACGGAACGTTGGGGGAGTATGTGTATGGGGGGGGCAGGGAACGTTGGGGCAGTATGTGTATGGCGGGGGCAGGGAACGTTGGGGCAGTATGTGTATGGCGGGAGGCAGGGAGCGTTGGGGCAGTATGTGTATGGGGGAGGCAGGGAGCGTTGGGGCAGTATGTGTACGGGGGGGGCCAGGGAGCGTTGGGGCAGTATGTGTATGGAGGGGGCAGGGAGCGTTGGGGGCAGTATGTGTACGGGGGGGCAGGGAGCATTGGGGCAGTATGTGTACGGGGGGGGCCCAGGGAGCATTGGGCAGTATGTGTACGGGGGGGGGGGGGGGGCCAGGGAGCATTGGGGCAGTATGTGTACGGGGGGGGCCAGGGAGCATTGGGGCAGTATGTGTACGGGGGGGCCAGGGAGCATTGGGGCAGTATGTGTACGGGGGGGGGGGCCAGGGAGCATTGGGACAGTATGTGTACGGGGGGGGGGGGCCAGGGAGCATTGGGGCAGTATGTGTACGGGGGGGGGGGGGGCCAGGGAGCATTGGGGCAGTATGTGTACGGGGGGGGGGGGGGGGCAGGGAGCATTGGGGCAGTATGTGTACGGGGGGGCCAGGAAGCATTGGGGCAGTATGTGTGGGGGGGGCGCCAGGGAGCGTTGGGGCAGTATGTGTATGGCGGGAGGCAGGGAGCGTTGGGGCAGTATGTGTATGGGGGGGGCCATCGAGCGTTGGGGCAGTATGTGTATGGGGGGGGCCATCGAGCGTTGGGGCAGTATGTGTATGGCGTTGGGGCAGTATGTGTATGGGGGGACAGGGAACGTTGGGGCAGTATGTGTATGGGGGGGGGGGGGCCAGGGAGCGTTGGGGCAGTATGTGTATGGGGGGGGGCCAGGGAGCGTTGGGGCAGTATGTGTATGGCGTTGGGGCAGTATGTGTATGGGGGGGACAGGGAACGTTGGGGGAGTATGTGTATGGGGGGGACAGGGAGCGTTGGGGCAGTATGTGTATGGCGGGAGGCAGGGAGCGTTGGGGCAGTATGTGTATGGCGGGAGGCAGGGAGCGTTGGGGCAGTATGTGTATGGGGGGGGGCAGGGAGCATTGGGGCAGTATGTGTATGGGGGGGGCCAGGGAGAGTTGGGGGCAGTATGTGTATGGGGGGGGCAGGGAGCGTTGGGGCAGTATGTGTTTGGGGGGGGGGGGGCAGGGAGCATTGGGGCGGTATGTGTATGGGGGGGGGGCCAGGGAGGATTGGGGCGGTATGTGTATGGGGGGGGTCCCGGGAGCGTTGGGGCAGTATGTGTATGGGGGGGGGCAGGGAGCATTGGGGGCAGTATGTGTATGGGGGGGGGGCAGGGAGCATTGGGGGCAGTATGTGTATGGGGGGCCAGCGAGCGTAGGAGCAGTATGTGTATGGGGCGGGCCAGGGAGCGTTGGGGCAGTATGGGGGGGGGCAGGGAGCGTTGGGGGCAGGGAGTGTATGGGGGGGGGTGGGCAGGGAGTGTTGGGGCAGTATGTGTATGGGGGGGGGGGGGGCGCCAGGGAGCGTTGGGGGAGTATGTGTATGGGGGTGTGCTAGGTAACGTTAGGGGAGTATGTGTATGGGGGTGTGCCAGGTAACGTTGGGGCAGTTTGTGTATGGGGGGGACAGGGAGCGTTGGGGCAGTATGTGTATGGCGGGGGGCCAGGGAGCATTGGGGCAGTATGTGTATGGGGGGGGGACAGGGAGCGTTGGGGCAGTATGTGTATGGGGGGGGGGGACAGGGAACGTTGGGGCAGTATGTGTTTGGCGTGGGGCCAGGTAACGTTGGAGCAGTATGTTTATGGGGGCGGCAGGGAGCGTTGGGGCAGTATGTGTATGGGGGGGGGGGGGACAGGGAACGTTGGAGAAGTATGTGTATGGGGGGACCAGGGAGCATTGGGGCAGTATGTGTATGGCGGGGGGCCAGGGAGCATTGGGGCAGTATGTGTATGGGGGGGGACAGGGAGCGTTGGGGCAGTATGTGTATGGGGGGGGGACAGGGAACGTTGGGGCAGTATGTGTTTGGCGTGGGGCCAGGTAACGTTGGGGCAGTATGTTTATGGGGGCGGCAGGGAGCGTTGGGGCAGTATGTGTATGGGGGGGGGACAGGGAACGTTGGAGAAGTATGTGTATGGGGGGACCAGGGAGCATTGGGGCAGTATGTGTATGGCGGGGGGCCAGGGAGCATTGGGGCAGTATGTGTATGGGGGGGGGACAGGGAGCGTTGGGGCAGTATGTGTTTGGCGTGGGGCCAGGTAACGTTGGGGCAGTATGTGTATGGGGGGGGGACAGGGAGCGTTGGGGCAGTATGTGTTTGGCGTGGGGCCAGGTAACGTTGGGGCAGTATGTTTATGGGGGCGGCAGGGAGCATTGGGGCAGTATGTGTATGGGGGGGGGGCAGGGAGTATCGGGGCAGTATGTGTATGGCGGGGGGCCAGGGAGCGTTGGGGCAGTATGTGTATGGGGGGGGGCCCAGGGAGCGTTGGGCAGTATGTGTATGGGGTGGGGCAGTATGTGTATGGGTGGGAACCAGGGAGCGTTGGGGCTGTATGTGTATGGGGTGGGGCAGTATGTGTATGGGGGGGGACAGCGAGCGTTGGGGCAGTATGTGTATGGCGGGAGGCAGGGAGCATTGGGGCAGTATGTCTATGGGGGAGGCAGGAGCGTTGGGGCAGTATGTGTACGGGGGGTGCCAGGTAACGTTGGGGCAGTATGTGTACGGGGGGGTGCCAGGTAACGTTGGGGCAATATGTGTTCGGGGGGGGGGGGCCAGGGAGCATTGGGGCAGTATGTGTACGGGGGGGCCACGAGGCATTGGGGCAGTATGTGTATGGGGGGGGGGCCGGGAGCGTTGGGGCAGTATGTGTATGGGGGGGGGCCATCGAGCGTTGGGGCAGTATGTGTATGGCGTTGGGGCAGTATGTGTATAGGGGGGACAGGGAACGTTGGGGGAGTATGTGTATGGGGGGGACAGGGAGCATTGGGGCAGTATGTGTATGGCGGGAGGCAGGGAGCATTGGGGCAGTATGTGTGTGGCGGGAGGCAGGGAGCGTTGGGGCAGTATGGGGGTGGGGGGGGGGGCAGGGAACGTTGGGGCAGTATGTGTATGGCGGGAGGCAGGGAGCGTTGGGGCAGTATGTGTATGGGGGAGGCAGGGAGCGTTGGGGCAGAATGTGTACGGGGGGAGGGCAGGAAGCATTGGGGCAGTATGTGTACGGGGGGGGGAGGGAGCGTTGGGGCAGTATGTGTATGGAGGGGGCAGGGAGCGTTGGGGGCAGTATGTGTACGGGGGGGCAGGGAGCATTGGGGCAGTATGTGTACGGGGGGGGGGCCAGGGAGCATTGGGGCAGTATGTGTACGGGGGGGGGGGGCCAGGGAGCATTGGGGCAGTATGTGTACGGGGGGGGGGCCAGGGAGCATTGGGGCAGTATGTGTACGGGGGGGGGCCAGGGAGCATTGGGGCAGTATGTGTACGGGGGGGGGCCAGGGAGCAGTGGGGCAGTATGTGTATGGGGGGGCGCCAGGTAACGTTGGGGCAGTATGTGTACGGGGGGGGGGGGGGGGCCAGGGAGCATTGGGGCAGTATGTGTACGGGGGGGGCCAGGAAGCATTGGGGCAGTATGTGTGGGGGGGGGGGCCAGGGAGCGTTGGGGCAGTATGTGTATGGGGGGGGGCCAGGGAGCGTTGGGGCAGTATGTGTATGGGGGGGGGGGGGCAGGGAGCGTTGGGGCAGTATGTGTATGGCGGGAGGCAGGGAGCGTTGGGGCAGTATGTGTATGGCGTTGGGGCAGTATGTGTATGGGAGGACAGGGAACGTTGGGGGAGTATGTGTATGGGGGGGCCAGGGAGCGTTGGGGCAGTATGTGTATGGGGGGGCAGGGAGCATTGGGGCAGTATGTGTATGGGGGGGGGGGGGCCAGGGAGAGTTGGGGGCAGTATGTGTATGGGGGGGGGGCAGGGAGCGTTGGGGCAGTATGTGTATGGGGGGGGGCCAGGGAGCATTGGGGCGGTATGTGTATGGGGGGGGGGGCCAGGGAGCATTGGGGTGGTATGTGTATGGGGGGGTCCCGGGAGCGTTGGGGCAGTATGTGTATGGGGGGGGCAGGGAGCGTTGGGGGCAGTATGTGTATGGGGGGCCAGCGAGCGTAGGAGCAGTATGTGTATGGGGCGGGCCAGGGAGCGTAGGGGCAGTATGGGGGGGGGGCAGGGAGCGTTGGGGGCAGGGTGTGTATGGGGGGGGGTGGGCAGGGAGTGTTGGGGCAGTATGTGTATGGGGGGCGTGGGCAGGGAGCGTTGGGGGAGTATGTGTATGGGGGTGTGCCAGGTAACGTTGGGGGAGTATGTGTATGGGGGTGTGCCAGGTAACGTTGGGGCAGTTTGTGTATGGGGGGGACAGGGAACGTTGGGGCAGTATGTGTATGGGGGGGGGGGGCAGGGAGCATTGGGGCAGCATGTGTATGGGGGGGGGGGAGACAGGGAGCGTTGGGACAGTATGTGTACGGGGGGGGGGCCAGGGAGCATTGGGGCAGTATGTGTACGGGGGGGGCCAGGAGCGTTGGGGCAGTATGTGTATGGGAGGGCAGGGAGCGTTGGGGGCAGTATGTGTATGGGGGGGACAGGGAGCATTGGGGCAGTATGTGTATGACTGGAGGCCGGGAGCATTGGGGCAGTATGTGTACGGGGGGAGGCAGGAGCGTTGGGGCAGTATGTGTACGGGTTGTGCCAGGGAGCATTGGGGCAGTATGTGTTCGGGGGGGCCACGAGGCATTGGGGCAGTATGTGTGTGGGGGGGGGTGGGGGTGGCAGGGAGCGTTGGGGCAGTATGTGTACGGGGGGGGGGGGGCCATGGGTGGGGGGGGCAGGGAGCGTTGGGGTAGTATGTGTATGGGGGGGGCAGGGAGCGTTGGGGTAGTATGTGTATGGGGGGGGGCAGGGAGCGTTGGGGTAGTATGTGTATGGGGGGGGGCAGGGAGCGTTGGGGTAGTATGTGTATGGGGGGGGGGCAGGGAGCGTTGAGGTAGTATGTGTATGGGGGGGGCAGGGAGCGTTGGGGTAGTATGTGTATGGGGGGGCAGGGAGCGTTGGGGTATTATGTGTATGGGGGGTGCAGGGAGCGTTGGGGTAGTATGTGTATGGGGGGGGCAGGGAGCGTTGGGGTAGTATGTGTATGGGGGGGGGCAGGGAGTGTTGGGGCAGTATGTGTATGGGGGGGGGGGCAGGGAGCGTTGGGGCAGTATTGGGGGGGGACGCCAGGGAGCATTGGGGCAGTATGTGTACTGGGGGGGGGCCAGGGGTGGGGGGGGCAGGGAGCGTTGGGGCAGTATGTGTATGGGGGGGGCAGGGAGTGTTGGGGCAGTATGTGTTTGGGGGGGCCAGGGAACATTGGGGCAGTATGTGTATGGGGGGGTACCGGGCAGTATGTGTATGGGGAGGGTGCCGGGCAGTACTTGGTAGTGAATAAATTCACTGGCGCAGGTTTCGCAAAGCCAACGTTTCCATGCCTTTAATGTATCTTCACGGTACTATAGCATAATAACAATAAAAAAGCTCATCTTATACCCCCACCACCAAGTGCTGGGACCAGGGGAGGGAGCACAAACCGATGACGTTACAGCCGCGACCGGTATGTGGTACTTCTGCCATTCATATACCTTATGTGTCAGATATATGAGGTATGTGGTACTACTGGCATTTGTATACCTTATGTGTCAGATATATGAGGTATGTGGTACTACTGGCATTTGTATACCTTATGTGTTAGATATGAGGTATGTGGCACTACTGGCATTTGTATACTTTATGTGTTAGATATATGAGGTATGTGGCACTTCTGCCATTTGTATACCTTATTTGTTAGATATATGAGGTATGTGGCACTTCTGCCATTTGTATACCCCATGTGTCAGATATATGAAGCTAAGGGTGGTACACATCGTGATGCCTGGTGGGCTCCCTCCACCCAGATTCTCTAAGATCTCAGCGTAAGACCCCTTAGGATTCTGATTCTTTATACCTTTCTTTTTACTTTATATCATTCTGTGTAATTATATGTATGTCTTCTTTATTCACCTATTTTTCTTGTAATTTCACCCTGGAGATATTTCTCAATAAATCCTAAAACTTTATCAGCGTTACCTCTGTACTGTAATGAATTCACGGCCTGGAGTGGCCCATGCTATATTTGTGTTTAATTGTTTGGCGAACGTAAGAGCGCTATTTTAATACTGTTCGTGGTGGCAGCTTAGGTGAAACCCACGTCACAACCACCCACCTACGTCAGGTTGGCGTATCTGACCTTATGCTGGGCTCGGTGTCGTGCCAGCATCTATTCACCCGATGGTGCCTGTTTCAGCGTAACTTTCCCATCCGCGATACACTGCAGTCGCTGTAAGGGCAGGGTGCATTTTTAGCGTTTAAAAATTGGGCAGGACTCTGCGCCCTTCTGAAAGAGCCGATCAGGAACGCTAGGTATGGGGGTGTAATAAACGATGCCACTAATACCACTCCTACTGCACCTGTTTTCAAGAGCAGTCTCATTAAATCTCATACACACAAGTTTATATTGCAATTTTTTCTTATTTTCCTAGCGGAGCTGGTTGTGGATAAAGCCATGGAACTCAAATTTATTGGGGGTGTTTATGGAGGAAACATCAAGCCCACCCCGTTCTTGTGTCTGGCACTAAAAATGCTGCAGATCCAGCCAGAGAAAGACATCATTGTGGAATTTATAAAGAATGAAGACTTTAAGTGAGTGTAATGATGGAGGTAACAGTATGACATGCAGTACTTCTGCTGAGTGTAATGATGGAGGTAACAGTATGACATGTAGTATTTCTGCTGTGTGTAATGATGGAGGTAACAGTATGACATGCAGTACTTCTGCTGTGTGTAATGATGGGAGGTATCAGTATGACATGTAGTACTTCTGCTGTGTGTAATGATGGGAGGTATCAGTATGACATGCAGTACTTCTGCTGTGTGTAATGATGGGAGGTAACAGTATGACATGTAGTATTTCTGCTGTGTGTAATGATGGAGGTAACAGTATGACATGCAGTACTTCTGCTGTGTGTAATGATGGGAGGTATCAGTATGACATGTAGTACTTCTGCTGTGTGTAATGATGGAGGTAACAGTACTTCTGCTGTGTGTAATGATGGAGGTAACAGTATGACAAGCAGTACTTCTGCTGAGTGTAATGATGGAGGTAACAGTATGACATGTAGTACTTCTGCTGTGTGTAATGATGGAGGTAACAGTATGACATGTAGTACTTCTGCTGTGTGTAATGATGGGAGGTAACTACTTCTGCTGAGTGTAATGATGGAGGTAACAGTATGACATGTAGTACTTCTGCTGTTTGTAATGATGGGAGGTAACTACTTCTGCTGAGTGTAATGATGGAGGTAACAGTATGACATGTAGTACTTCTGCTGTGTGTAAATGATGGAGGTAACAGTATGACATGTAGTTTTTCTGCTGTGTGTAATGATGGAGGTAACAGTATGACATGTAGTACTTCTGCTGTGTGTAATGATGGGAGGTAACTACTTCTGCTGAGTGTAATGATGGAGGTAACAGTATGACATGTAGTACTTCTGCTGTGTGTAATGATGGAGGTAACAGTATGACATGCAGTACTTCTGCTGTGTGTAATGATGGGAGGTAACAGTATGACATGTAGTACTTCTGCTGTGTGTAATGATGGAGGTAACAGTATGACATGTAGTACTTCTGCTGTGTGTAATGATGGGAGGTAACAGTATGACATGTAGTACTTCTGCTGTGTGTAATGATGGAGGTAACAGTATGACATGTAGTACTTCTGCTGTGTGTAATGATGGGAGGTAACAGTATGACATGCAGTACTTCTGCTGTGTGTAATGATGGAGGTAACAGTATGACATGTAGTACTTCTGCTGTGTGTAATGGGAGGTAACAGTATGACATGTAGTACTTCTGCTGTGTGTAATGATGGGAGGTAACTACTTCTGCTGTGTGTAATGATGGGAGGTAACAGTATGACATGTAGTACTTCTGCTGTGTGTAATGATGGGAGGTAACAGTATGACATGTAGTACTTCTGCTGTGTGTAATGATGGGAGGTAACAGTATGATATGTAGTACTTCTGCTGTGTGTAATGATGGGAGGTAACAGTATGACATGTAGTACTTCTGCTGTGTGTAATGATGGGAGGTAACATTATGACATGTAGTACTTCTGCTGTGTGTAATGATAGAGGTAACAGTATGACATGTAGTACTTCTGCTGTGTGTAATGATGGAGGTAACAGTATGACATGTAGTACTTCTGCTGTGTGTAATGATGGGAGATAACAGTATGACATGTAGTACTTATGCTGTGTGTAGTGATGGAGGTAACAGTATGACATGTAGTACTTCTGCTGTGTGTAATGATGGGAGGTAACATTATGACATGTAGTACTTCTGCTGTGTGTAATGATAGAGGTAACAGTATGACATGTAGTACTTCTGCTGTGTGTAATGATGGGAGGTAACAGTATGACATGTAGTACTTCTGCTGTGTGTAATGATGGGAGGTAACAGTATGACATGTAGTACTTCTGCTGTGTGTAATGATGGAGGTAACAGTATGACATGTAGTACTTCTGCTGTGTGTAATGATGGGAGGTAACTACTTCTGCTGAGTGTAATGATGGAGGTAACAGTATGACATGTAGTACTTCTGCTGTGTGTAATGATGAGAGGTAACAGTATGACATGTAGTATTTCTGCTGTGTAATGATGGGAGGTAACAGTATGACATGTAGTACTTCTGCTGTGTAATGATGGGAGGTAACTACTTCTGCTGAGTGTAATGATGGAGGTAACAGTATGACATGTAGTACTTCTGCTGTGTGTAATGATGGAGGTAACAGTATGACATGTAGTTTTTCTGCTGTGTAATGATGGGAGGTAACAGTATGACATGTAGTACTTCTGCTTTGTGTAATGATGGAGGTAACAGTATGACATGTAGTACTTCTGCTGTGTATTGATGGGAGGTAACTGCTTCTGCTGTGTGTAATGATGGAGGTAACAGTATGACATGGAGTACTTCTGCTGTGTAATGATGGGAGGTAACTGTATGACATGCAGTACTTCTGCTGTGTGTAATGATGGGAGGTAACAGTATGACATGTAGTACTTCTGCTGTGTGTAATGATGGGAGGTAACAGTATGACATGCAGTGCTTCTGCTGAGTGTAATGATGGGAGGTAACAGTATGACATGTAGTACTTCTGCTGTGTAATGATGGAGGTAACAGTATGACATTTAGTACTTCTGCTGTGTGTAATGATGGGAGGTAACAGTATGACATGTAGTACTTCTGCTGTGTGTAATGATGGAGGTAACAGTATGACATGTAGTACTTCTGCTGAGTGTAATGATGGGAGGTAACAGTATGACATGTAGTACTTTTGCTGTGTGTAATGATGGAGGTAACAGTATGACATGCAGTACTTCTGCTGTGTGTAATGATGGAGGTAACAGTATGACATGCAGTACTTCTGCTGTGTGTAATGATGGGAGGTAACATTATGACATGTAGTACTTCTGCTGTGTGTAATGATAGAGGTAACAGTATGACATGTAGTACTTCTGCTGTGTGTAATGATGGAGGTAACAGTATGACATGTAGTACTTCTGCTGTGTGTAATGATGGGAGGTAACAGTATGACATGTAGTATTTCTGCTGTGTAATGATGGGAGGTAACAGTATGACATGTAATACTTCTGCTGTGTGTAATGATGGGAGGTAACAGTATGACATGTAGTATTTCTGCTGTGTAATGATGGGAGGTAACAGTATGACATGTAGTACTTCTGCTGAGTGTAATGATGGAGGTAACAGTATGACATGTAGTACTTCTGCTGTGTGTAATGATGGGAGGTAACAGTATGACATGTAGTAGTTCTGCTGTGTAATGATGGGAGGTAACAGTATGACATGTAGTACTTCTGCTGTGTGTAATGATGGGAGGTAACTACTTCTGCTGTGTGTAATGATGGAGGTAACAGTATGACATGTAGTACTTCTGCTGTGTGTAATGATGGAGGTAACAGTATGACATGTAGTTTTTCTGCTGTGTAATGATGGGAGGTAACAGTATGACATGCAGTACTTCTGCTGTGTGTAATGATGGGAGGTAACAGTATGACATGTAGTACTTCTGCTGAGTGTAATGGAGGTAACAGTATGACATGTAGTACTTCTGCTGTGTGTAATGATGGAGGTATCAGTATGACATGTAGTACTTCTGCTGTGTGTAATGATGGGAGTAACAGTATGACATGTAGTACTTCTGCTGTGTGTAATTATAGAGGTAACAGTATGACATGTAGTACTTCTGCTGTGTGTAATGATGGAGGTAACAGTATGACATGTAGTACTTCTGCTGTGTGTAATGATGGGAGGTAACTACTTCTGCTGTGTGTAATGATGGAGGTAACAGTATGACATGCAGTACTTCTGCTGAGTGTAATGATGGAGGTAACAGTATGACATGTAGTACTTCTGCTGTGTGTAATGATGGAGGTAACAGTACTTCTGCTGTGTGTAATGATGGAGGTAACAGTATGACATGTAGTACTTCTGCTGAGTGTAATGATGGAGGTAACAGTATGACATGTAGTACTTCTGCTGTGTGTAATGATGGAGGTAACAGTATGACATGCAGTACTTCTGCTGAGTGTAATGATGGAGGTAACCGTATGACATGTAGTACTTCTGCTGAGTGTAATGATGGAGGTAACAGTATGACATGTAGTACTTCTGCTGTGTGTAATCATGGGAGGTAACAGTATGACATGTAGTACTTCTGCTGAGTGTAATGATGGAGGTAACAGTATGACATGTAGTACTTCTGCTGAGTGTAATGATGGAGGTAACAGTATGACATGCAGTACTTCTGCTGAGTGTAATGATGGGAGGTAACAGTATGACATGTAGTAATTCTGCTGAGTGTAATGATGGGAGGTAACAGTATGACATGTAGTACTTCTGCTGTGTGTAATGATGGGAGGTAACAGTATGACATGTAGTACTTCTGCTGTGTATTGATGGGAGGGAACTACTTCTGCTGAGTGTAATGATGGGAGGTAACAGTATGACATGTAGTACTTCTGCTGTGTGTAATGATGGAGGTAACAGTATGACATGCAGTACTTCTGCTGAGTGTAATGATGGGAGGTAACAGTATGACATGTAGTAATTCTGCTGAGTGTAATGATGGGAGGTAACAGTATGACATGTAGTACTTCTGCTGTGTGTAATGATGGGAGGTAACAGTATGACATGTAGTACTTCTGCTGTGTGTAATGATGGGAGGTAACAGTATGACATGTAGTATTTCTGCTGTGTAATGATGGGAGGTAACAGTATGACATGTAGTACTTCTGCTGAGTGTAATGATGGAGGTAACAGTATGACATGTAGTACTTCTGCTGTGTGTAATGATGGGAGGTAACAGTATGACATGTAGTAGTTCTGCTGTGTAATGATGGGAGGTAACAGTATGACATGTAGTACTTCTGCTGTGTGTAATGATGGGAGGTAACTACTTCTGCTGTGTGTAATGATGGAGGTAACAGTATGACATGTAGTACTTCTGCTGAGTGTAATGATGGAGGTAACAGTATAACATAAAGTACTTCTGCTGTGTGTAATGGAGGTAACAGTATGACATGTAGTTTTTCTGCTGTGTAATGATGGGAGGTAACAGTATGACATGTAGTACTTCTGCTGAGTGTAATGATGGAGGTAACAGTATGACATGCAGTACTTCTGCTGAGTGTAATGATGGGAGGTAACAGTATGACATGTAGTACTTCTGCTGTGTGTAATGATGGGAGGTAACAGTATGACATGTAGTACTTCTGCTGTGTAATGATGGGAGGTAACTACTTCTGCTGAGTGTAATGATGGAGGTAACAGTAGGACATGTAGTACTTCTGCTGTGTGTAATGATGGGAGGTAACAGTATGACATGTAGTACTTCTGCTGTGTGTAATGATAGAGGTAACAGTATGACATGTAGTACTTCTGCTGTGTGTAATGATGGGAGGTAACTACTTCTGCTGAGTGTAATGATGGAGGTAACAGTATGACATGTAGTATTTCTGCTGTGTAATGATGGGAGGTAACTACTTCTGCTGAGTGTAATGATGGAGGTAACAGTATGACATGTAGTACTTCTGCTGTGTGTAATGATGGGAGGGAACAGTATGACATGTAGTACTTCTGCTGTGTGTAATGATAGAGGTAACAGTATGACATGTAGTACTTCTGCTGTGTGTAATGATGGGAGGTAACTACTTCTGCTGAGTGTAATGATGGAGGTAACAGTATGACATGTAGTACTTCTGCTGTGTGTAATGATGGGAGGTAACAGTATGACATGTAGTGCTTCTGCTGAGTGTAATGATGGGAGGTAACAGTATGACATGTAGTACTTATGCTGTGTGTAATGATGGAGGTAACAGTATGATATGCAGTACTTCTGCTGTGTGTAATGATGGAGGTAACAGTATGACATGTAGTACTTCTGCTGTGTGTAATGATGGGAGGTAACAGTATGACATGTAGTACTTCTGCTGTGTGTAATGATGGAGGTAACAGTATGACATGTAGTACTTCTGCTGTGTGTAATGATGGAGGTAACAGTATGACATGCAGTACTTCTGCTGTGTGTAATGATGGAGGTAACAGTATGACATGCAGTACTTCTGCTGTGTGTAATGATGGAAGTAACAGTATGACATGTAGTACTTCTGCTGTGTAATGATGGGAGGTAACAGTATGACATGTAGTATTTCTGCTGTGTGTAATGATGGAGGTAACAGTATGACATGTAGTACTTCTGCTGTGTAATGATGGGAGGTAACAGTATGACATGTAGTACTTCTGCTGTGTGTAATGATGGAAGTAACAGTATGACATGTAGTACTTCTGCTGTGTAATGATGGGAGGTAACAGTATGACATGTAGTACTTCTGCTGTGTGTAATGATGGAGGTAATAGTATGACATGTAGTATTTCTGCTGTGTGTAATGATGGGAGGTAACAGTATGACATGTAGTATTTCTGCTGTGTGTAATGATGGGAGGTAACAGTATGACATGTAGTACTTCTGCTGTGTGCAATGATGGAGGTAACAGTATGACATGTAGTATTTCTGCTTTGTAATGATGGGAGGTAACAGTATGACATGTAGTACTTCTGCTGAGTGTAATGATGGAGGTAACAGTATGACATGTAGTACTTCTGCTGTGTAATGATGGGAGGTAACAGTATGACATGTAGTACTTCTGCTGTGTGTAATGATGGAGGTAACAGTATGACATGTAGTGCTTCTGCTGTGTGTAATGATGGGAGGTAACAGTATGACATGTAGTACTTCTGCTGTGTGTAATGATGGGAGGTAACTACTTCTGCTGTGTGTAATGATGGAGGTAACCGTATGACATGTAGTACTTCTGCTGAGTGTAATGATGGAGATAACAGTATGACATGTAGTACTTCTGCTGTGTGTAATGATGGAGGTAACAGTATGACATGTAGTACTTCTGCTGTGTATTGATGGGAGGTAACTGCTTCTGCTGTGTGTAATGATGGAGGTAACAGTATGACATGTAGTACTTCTGCTGTGTAATGATGGGAGGTAACAGTATGACATGCAGTACTTCTGCTGTGTGTAATGATGGGAGGTAACAGTATGACATGTAGTACTTCTGCTGTGTGTAATGATGGGAGGTAACAGTATGACATGTAGTACTTCTGCTGTGTGTAATGATGGGAGGTAACAGTATGACATGCAGTACTTCTGCTGTGTGTAATGATGGAGGTAACAGTATGACATGTAGTACTTCTGCTGAGTGTAATGATGGGAGGTAACAGTATGACATGTAGTACTTCTGCTGTGTGTAATGATGGGAGGTAACAGTATGACAAGCAGTACTTCTGCTGTGTGTAATGATGGGAGGTAACAGTATGACATGTAGTACTTCTGCTGTGTGCAATGATGGAGGTAACAGTATGACATGTAGTTTTTCTGCTGTGTAATGATGGGAGGTAACTACTTCTGCTGTGTGTAATGATGGAGGTAACAGTATGACATGTAGTACTTCTGCTGTGTGTAATGATGGAGATAACAGTATGACATGTAGTACTTCTGCTGTGTGTAATGATGGAGGTAACAGTATGACATGTAGTACTTCTGCTGAGTGTAATGATGGAGGTAACAGTATGACATGTAGTACTTGTGCTGTGTGTAATGATGGGAGGTAACAGTATGACATGTAGTAATTCTGCTGTGTGTAATGATGGGAGGTAACAGTATGACAAGCAGTACTTCTGCGTGTAATGATGGGAGGTAACAGTATGACATGTAGTACTTCTGCTGTGTGCAATGATGGAGGTAACAGTATGACATGTAGTACTTCTGCTGTGTGTAATGATGGAGGTAACAGTATGACATGCAATGCTTCTGCTGTGTGTAATGATGGGAGGTAACAGTATGACATGTAGTACTTCTGCTGTGAGTAATGATAGAGGTAACAGTATGACATGTAGTACTTCTGCTGTGTAATGATGGGAGGTAACTACTTCTGAGTGTAATGATGGAGGTAACAGTATGACATGTAGTACTTCTGCTGTGTGTAATGATGGGAGGTAACAGTATGACATGCAGTGCTTCTGCTGTGTGTAATGATGGGAGGTAACAGTATGACATGTAGTACTTCTGCTGTGTGTAATGATGGAGGTAACAGTATGACATGTAGTACTTCTGCTGTGTGTAATGATGGGAGGTAACAGTATGACATGTAGTACTTCTGCTGTGTGTAATGATGGAGGTAACAGTATGACATGTAGTACTTCTGCTGTGTGTAATGATGGGAGGTAACTACTTCTGCTGAGTGTAATGATGGAGGTAACAGTATGACATGTAGTATTTCTGCTGTGTAATGATGGGAGGTAACTACTTCTGCTGAGTGTAATGATGGAGGTAACAGTATGACATGTAGTACTTCTGCTGTGTGTAATGATGGGAGGTAACAGTATGACATGTAGTACTTCTGCTGTGTGTAATGATAGAGGTAACAGTATGACATGTAGTACTTCTGCTGTGTGTAATGATGGGAGGTAACTACTTCTGCTGAGTGTAATGATGGAGGTAACCGTATGACATGTAGTACTTCTGCTGAGTGTAATGATGGGAGGTAACAGTATGACATGTAGTACTTCTGCTGTGTGTAATGATGGGAGGTAACAGTATGACAAGCAGTACTTCTGCGTGTAATGATGGGAGGTAACAGTATGACATGTAGTACTTCTGCTGTGTGCAATGATGGAGGTAACAGTATGACATGTAGTACTTCTGCTGTGTGTAATGATGGAGGTAACAGTATGACATGCAATGCTTCTGCTGTGTGTAATGATGGGAGGTAACAGTATGACATGTAGTACTTCTGCTGTGAGTAATGATAGAGGTAACAGTATGACATGTAGTACTTCTGCTGTGTAATGATGGGAGGTAACTACTTCTGAGTGTAATGATGGGAGGTAACAGTATGACATGTAGTACTTCTGCTGTGTGCAATGATGGAGGTAACAGTATGACATGTAGTACTTCTGCTGTGTGTATTGATGGGAGGGAACTACTTCTGCTGAGTGTAATGATGAGAGGTAACAGTATGACATGTAGTACTTCTGCTGTGTAATGATGGAGGTAACAGTATGACATGCAGTACTTCTGCTGTGTGTAATGATGGAGGTAACAGTATGACATGTAGTACTTCTGCTGTGTAATGATGGGCGGTAACAGTATGACATGCAGTACTTCTGCTGTGTGTAATGATGGGAGGTAACAGTATGACATGTAGTACTTCTGCTGTGTGTAATGATGGGAGGTAACAGTATGACATGTAGTTTTTCTGCTGTGTAATGATGGGAGGGAACTACTTCTGCTGAGTGTAATGATGGGAGGTAACAGTATGACATGTAGTACTTCTGCTGTGTGTAATGATGGAGGTAACAGTATGACAAGCAGTACTTCTGCTGTGTGTAATGATGGGAGGTAACAGTATGACATGTAGTACTTCTGCTGTGTGTAATGATGGAGGTAACAGTATGACATGTAGTACTTCTGCTGAGTGTAATGATGGGAGGTAACAGTATGACATGTAGTACTTTTGCTGTGTGTAATGATGGGAGGTAACAGTATGACATGTAGTACTTCTGCTGTGTGTAATGATGGGAGGTAACAGTATGACATGTAGTACTTCTGCTGTGTGCAATGATGGAGGTAACAGTATGACATGTAGTTTTTCTGCTGTGTAATGATGGGAGGTAACTACTTCTGCTGAGTATAATGATGGAGGTAACAGTATGACATGTAGTACTTCTGCTGTGTGTAATGATAGAGGTAACAGTATGACATGTAGTACTTCTGCTGTGTGTAATGATGGGAGGTAACAGTATGACATGTAGTACTTCTTCTGTGTAATGATGGGAGGTAACTGCTTCTGCTGAGTATAATGATGGAGGTAACAGTATGACATGTAGTACTTCTGCTGTGTGTAATGATGGAGGTAACAGTATGACATGTAGTACTTCTTCTGTGTAATGATGGGAGGTAACTGCTTCTGCTGTGTGTAATGATGGAGGTAACAGTATGAAATGTAGTGCTTCTGCTGTGTAATGATGGAGGTAACAGTATGACATGTAGTACTTCTGCTGTGTAATGATGGAGGTAACAGAATGACATGTAGTACTTCTGCTGTGTGTAATGATGGAGGTAACAGAATGACATGTAGTACTTCTGCTGTGTGTAATGATGGAGGTAACAGTATGACATGTAGTACTTCTGCTGTGTGTAATGATGGAGGTAACAGTATGACATGTAGTACTTCTGCTGTGTGTAATGATGGAGGTAACAGAATGACATGCAGTACTTCTGCTGTGTGTAATGATGGAGGTAACAGTATGACATGTAGTACTTCTGCTGTGTGTAATGATGGAGATAACAGTATGACATGTAGTACTTCTGCTGTGTGTAATGATGGGAGGTAACTACTTCTGCTGAGTGTAATGATGGAGGTAACAGTATGACATGTAGTACTTCTGCTGTGTGTAATGATAGAGGTAACAGTATGACATGTAGTACTTCTGCTGTGTGTAATGATGGGAGGTAACAGTATGACATGTAGTACTTCTTCTGTGTAATGATGGAGGTAACAGTATGACATGCAGTATTTCTGCTGTGTGTAATGATGGGAGGTAACAGTATGACATGCAGTACTTCTGCTGTGTGTAATGATGGAGGTAACAGTATGACATGTAGTACTTCTGCTGTGTGTAATGATGGGAGGTAACTACTTCTGCTGAGTGTAATGAATGAGATAACAGTATGACGTAGTACTTCTGCTGTGTGTAATGATGGGAGGTAACAGTATGACATGCAGTACTTCTGCTGTGTGTAATGATGGAGGTAACAGTATGACATGTAGTACTTCTGCTGTGTGTAATGATGGGAGGTAACAGTATGACATGTAGTAATTCTGCTGTGTGTAATGATGGGAGGTAACAGTATGACATGTAGTACTTCTGCTGTGTGTAATGATGGGAGGTAACTACTTCTGCTGAGTGTAATGATGGAGGTAACAGTATGACATGTAGTATTTCTGCTGTGTAATGATGGGAGGTAACTACTTCTGCTGTGTGTAATGATGGGAGGTAACAGTATGACATGTAGTACTTCTGCTGTGTGTAATGATGGGAGGTAACAGTATGATATGCAGTACTTCTGCTGTGTGTAATGATGGAGGTAACAGTATGACATGTAGTACTTCTGCTGTGTGTAATAATGGGAGGTAACAGTATGACATGTAGTACTTCTGCTGTGTGTAATGATGGAGGTAACAGAATGACATGTAGTACTTCTGCTGTGTGTAATGATGGAGGTAACAGTATGACATGTAGTACTTCTGCTGTGTGCAATGATGGAGGTAACAGTATGACATGTAGTACTTCTGCTGTGTGCAATGATGGAGGTAACAGTATGACATGTAGTACTTCTGCTGTGTGTAATGATGGAGGTAACAGTATGACATGTAGTACTTCTGCTGTGTGTAATGATGGGAGGTAACAGTATGACATGTAGTACTTCTGCTGTGTAATGATGGGAGGTAACAGTATGACATGCAGTACTTCTGCTGTGTGTAATGATGGAGGTAACAGTATGACATGCAGTACTTCTGCTGTGTGTAATGATGGAGGTAACAGTATGACATGTAGTACTTCTGCTGTGTGTAATGATAGAGGTAACAGTATGACATGTAGTACTTCTACTGTGTGTAATGATGGGAGGTAACAGTATGACATGTAGTACTTCTGCTGTGTGTAATGATGGAGGTAACAGTATGACATGCAGTACTTCTGCTGTGTGTAATGATGGAGGTAACAGTATGACATGTAGTACTTCTGCTGTGTGTAATGATGGAGGTAACAGTATGACATGTAGTACTTCTGCTGTGTGTAATGATGGAGATAACAGAATGACATGTAGTACTTCTGTGTGTAATGATGGGAGGTAACAGTATGACATGCAGTACTTCTGCTGTGTGTAATGATGGAGGTAACAGTATGACATGTAGTACTTCTGCTGTGTGTAATGATGGGAGGTAACAGTATGACATGTAGTACTTCTGCTGTGTGTAATGATGGGAGGTAACAGTATGACATGTAGTACTTCTGCTGTGTGTAATGATGGGAGGTAACTACTTCTGCTGTGTGTAATGATGGGAGGTAACAGCATGACATGTAGTACTTCTGCTGTGTGCAATGATGGAGGTAACTGTATGACATGCAGTGCTACTGCTGAGTGTAATGATGGGAGGTAACTACTTTTGCTGAGTGTAATGATGGGAGGTAACAGTATGACATGTAGTATTTCTGATGTGTGTAATGATGGGAGGTAACAGTAGGACATGTAGTTCTTCTGTTGTGTGTAATGATGGGATGTAACAGTATGACATGTAGTACTTCTGCTGTGTGTAATGATGGAGGTAACAGTATGACATGCAGTTCTTCTGCTGTGTGTAATGATGGAGGTAACCGTATGACATGTAGTACTTCTGCTGTGTGTAATGATGGAGGTAACAGTATGACGTGTAGTATTTCTGCTGTGTGTAATGATGGGAGGTAACAGTACTTCTGCTGTGTGTAATGATGGGAGGTAACAGTATGACATGTAGTACTTCTGCTGTGTGTAATGATGGGAGGTAACAGTACTTCTGCTGAGTAATGATGGGAGGTAACAGTACTTCTGCTGTGTGTAATGATGGGAGGTAACAGTATGACATGTAGTACTTCTGCTGTCTAATGTAGGAGGTAACAGTATGACATGTAGTACTTCTGCTGTGTGTAGTGATTGGAGGTAACAGTATGACATGTAGTACTTCTGCTGTGTGTAATGATGGAGGTAACAGTATGACATGCAGTTCTTCTGCTGTGTGTAATGATGGGAGGTAACTACTTCTGCTGTGTGTAATGATGGGAGGTAACAGTATGACATGTAGTACTTCTGCTGAGTGTAATGATGGGAGGTAACAGTACTTCTGCTGAGTAATGATGGGAGGTAACAGTACTTCTGCTGTGTGTAATGATGGGAGGTAACAGTATGACATGTAGTACTTCTGCTGTGTGTAATGATAGAGGTAACAGTATGACATTTAGTACTTCTGCTGTGTGTAATTATGGGAGGTAACAGTATGACATGTAGTACTTATGCTGTGTGTAATTATGGGAGGTAACAGTATGACATGTAGTACTTCTGCTGTGTGTAATGATGGGAGGTAACAGTATGACATGTAGTACTTCTGCTGTGTGTTATGATGGGAGGTAACAGTATGACATGTAGTACTTCTGCTGTGTGTAATGATGGAGGTAACAGTATGACATGTAGTACTTCTGCTGTGTGTAATGATGGAGGTAACAGTATGACATGTAGTACTTCTGCTGTGTGTAATGATGGAGGTAACAGTATGACATGTAGTACTTCTGCTGTCTAATGATGGAGGTAACCGTATGACATGTAGTACTTCTGCTGTGTAATGATGGAGGTAACAGTATGACATGTAGTACTTCTGCTGTGTGTAATGATGGGAGGTAACTACTTCTGCTGTGTAATGATGGAGGTAACAGTATGACATGCAGTACTTCTGCTGTGTGTAATGATGGAGGTAACAGTATGACATGCAGTACTTCTGCTGTGTGTAATGATGGAGATAACAGTATGACATGTAGTACTTCTGCTGAGTGTAATGATGGAGGTAACAGTATGACATGTAGTACTTCTGCTGTGTGTAATGATAGAGGTAACAGTATGACATGTAGTACTTCTGCTGTGTGTAATGATGGAGGTAACAGTATGACATGTAGTACTTCTGCTGTGTGTAATGATGGGAGGTAACAGTATGACATGTAGTACTTCTGCTGTGTAATGATGGAGGTAACAGTATGACATGTAGTACTTCTTCTGTGTGTAATGATGGGAGGTAACTACTTCTGCTGTGTAATGATGGAGGTAACAGTATGACATGCAGTACTTCTGCTGTGTGTAATGATGGAGATAACAGTATGACATGTAGTACTTCTGCTGAGTGTAATGATGGAGGTAACAGTATGACATGTAGTACTTCTGCTGTGTGTAATGATAGAGGTAACAGTATGACATGTAGTACTTCTGCTGTGTGTAATGATGGAGGTAACAGTATGACATGTAGTACTTCTGCTGTGTGTAATGATGGGAGGTAACAGTATGACATGTAGTACTTCTGCTGTGTGTAATGATGGAGGTAACAGTATGACATGTAGTACTTCTGCTGTGTGTAATGATGGGAGGTAACAGTATGACATGTAGTACTTCTGCTGTGTAATGATGGAGGTAACAGTATGACATGTAGTACTTCTTCTGTGTGTAATGATGGGAGGTAACTACTTCTGCTGTGTAATGATGGAGGTAACAGTATGACATGCAGTACTTCTGCTGTGTGTAATGATGGAGGTAACAGTATGACATGCAGTACTTCTGCTGTGTGTAATGATGGGAGGTAACAGTATGACATGCAGTACTTCTGCTGTGTGTAATGATGGGAGGTAACAGTATGACATGTAGTACTTCTGCTGTGTGTAATGATGGAGGTAACAGTATGACATGTAGTACTTCTGCTGTGTGTAATGATGGGAGGTAACAGTATGACATGTAGTACTTCTGCTGTGTAATGATGGAGGTAACAGTATGACATGTAGTACTTCTTCTGTGTGTAATGATGGGAGGTAACTACTTCTGCTGTGTAATGATGGAGGTAACAGTATGACATGCAGTACTTCTGCTGTGTGTAATGATGGAGATAACAGTATGACATGTAGTACTTCTGCTGAGTGTAATGATGGAGGTAACAGTATGACATGTAGTACTTCTGCTGTGTGTAATGATAGAGGTAACAGTATGACATGTAGTACTTCTGCTGTGTGTAATGATGGAGGTAACAGTATGACATGTAGTACTTCTGCTGTGTGTAATGATGGGAGGTAACAGTATGACATGTAGTACTTCTGCTGTGTGTAATGATGGAGGTAACAGTATGACATGTAGTACTTCTGCTGTGTGTAATGATGGGAGGTAACAGTATGACATGTAGTACTTCTGCTGTGTAATGATGGAGGTAACAGTATGACATGTAGTACTTCTTCTGTGTGTAATGATGGGAGGTAACTACTTCTGCTGTGTAATGATGGAGGTAACAGTATGACATGCAGTACTTCTGCTGTGTGTAATGATGGGAGGTAACAGTATGACATGCAGTACTTCTGCTGTGTGTAATGATGGGAGGTAACAGTATGACATGCAGTACTTCTGCTGTGTGTAATGATGGAGGTAACAGTATGACATGCAGTACTTCTGCTGTGTGTAATGATGGGAGGTAACAGTATGACATGTAGTACTTCTGCTGTGTGTAATGATGGGAGGTAACAGTATGACATGTAGTACTTCTGCTGTGTGTAATGATGGAGGTAACAGTATGACATGTAGTACTTCTGCTGTGTGTAATGATGGGAGGTAACAGTATGACATGTAGTACTTCTGCTGTGTAATGATGGAGGTAACAGTATGACATGTAGTACTTCTTCTGTGTGTAATGATGGGAGGTAACTACTTCTGCTGTGTAATGATGGAGGTAACAGTATGACATGTAGTACTTCTGCTGTGTGTAATGATGGAGGTAACAGTATGACATGCAGTACTTCTGCTGTGTGTAATGATGGAGGTAACAGTATGACATGTAGTATTTCTGCTGTGTGTAATGATGGGAGGTAACAGTATGACATGTAGTACTTCTGCTGTGTGTAATGATGGAGGTAACAGTATGACATGCAGTACTTCTGCTGTGTGTAATGATGGGAGGTAACAGTATGACATGTAGTACTTCTGCTGTGTGTAATGATGGAGGTAACAGTATGACATGCAGTACTTCTGCTGTGTGTAATGATGGAGGTAACAGTATGACATGTAGTTTTTCTGCTGTGTGTAATGGGAGGTAACAGTATGACATGTAGTACTTCTGCTGTGTGTAATGATGGAGGTAACAGTATGACATGCAGTACTTCTGCTGTGTGTAATGATGGAGGTAACAGTATGACATGCAGTACTTCTGCTGTGTGTAATGATGGAGGTAACCGTATGACATGTAGTACTTCTGCTGTGTGTAATGATGGAGGTAACAGTATGACATGCAGTACTTCTGCTGTGTGTAATGATGGAGGTAACAGTATGACATGTAGTAGTTCTGCTGTGTGTAATGATGGAGGTAACCGTATGACATGCAGTACTTCTGCTCTGTGTAATGATGGAGGTAACTGTATGACATGTAGTACTTCTGCTGTGTGTAATGATGGGAGGTAACAGTACTTCTGCTGTGTGTAATGATGGGAGGTAACAGTATGACATGTAGTACTTCTGCTGAGTGTAATGATGGAGGTAACAGTACTTCTTAGTGCATTGGATTGCATAGGGATTACTCATAGTGTAGGGCTTGGTACACACTGGAGCGTTCGGCTTTCATTCCAACATTGTAATGAATGCCCATGAATAGTGATTGACTTTAATGAACGATCACAGTTACGTCATTCATTAACAATAGATTGGCCGCTAGCGATATCGCTAGATTTGATGGAAAGCATATCAAACCTGACAACCATCGCTAGCTATCGTGATACGCACTGAGCGATGTAGGCGCAACGTCATGATGAAACGGCATATCGGCCCGATATCGCTCCATTGTGTCCTGGGCTTTACTGTAACGAGTGAAGATGGCACCATGATCTTTATTACAACACGTGTTGGTGTAAAACTGACTCTTCTTAACCTAAACAATGGTGTTTTAGTTGGGACCGTTGTATGCGCTGAGTTCTGTGCTCCTCCCATTCTGACAGGTATGTTCGTGCACTAGGAGCCCTGTACATGCGCCTGACGGGCACCGCCAGTGACTGTTACAAATATCTTGAGCCACTGTATAATGATTATCGGAAAATCAAAACTCAGAACAGGAACGGAGGTAATTCTTTTATTGTCACGGTGTCTGTAGCTTTGTGTTTAACCTTTGTTTACATGCAAATCATTTTACTATATATTTTGTGAATTAATATCCATTTTTCTCACCATAGGGACACAGGCTTTAGACAGTGGGTGTAGGCTAGAGTAGGAGTTCGGGGACACCAAACCGGTAATGTTTTTTTCTCCCAGCAGCCCAGGCTCCGTTTCCCCTATACCCTGAAAAAATAATTGAAGGACGCTTGTGGAATGACAACCACGGACGGTCGGGGGCTGTGCTTTATAGCAACAGCCTGCATGGCCCCTGCACTGCATGAAGGAGGTGTAATATGCGGTCTTCAAGTTAAAAGATCGCACATTACACCCCCTGAGTTCCAGTTCCCCTGTCTCAGAGAGGCAAGGGCTTTTATACCAACCTCTTCTTGGTTCAGAAGCTGAACGGTTCCTTCCAGCCAATCCTCAACTTGAAGACCCTCTTGCGGGTCTCCAGATTCCGTGTGGAGTCTCTACGTTCTGTCACTCTGGCGCTGGACCCGGGGACATCCAGGACGCCTATTTCAATGTCTCTATTCGGCTCAGTCACTAGCACTTCGTCAGGTTTCCGGTCCGAGGGGAACATTTACAATTTTGTCGCATTGCCATTTGGTTTTTCCACAGCTCCTTGTGTCTTCATGAAAGGGCGGGCATGGCAGGTCATTTGCGGCCAAGAGGAGCAGGATTCTACCTTATCCAGGAGACCTACTGATCCTTGCCCGGTCACCGCAAGTCCTCAGGGAACACACGTCTCACAATAGATCTTCTCCAGTCCCACGGATGGATCACCAATCGGGAGAAATCTTTCTGGACTCTGTCGCAGCATATGTGCCGTTTTGGGGGTTGGATTCCGAAGTTGAGTGGGTCTTCCTCACGGCAGAAAGGCAGGCCAGGATTCGCAAGTTCTTAATTCATCGCTGAGTGTCAATACACTTTTGCATGCACACCCTGGGCTCTCTTGTCTCTACCTTCGACATGATGGAGTATGCCCAGTTCCACTCCTGGCCTCTTCAGCTGGAAGTTCTGTCCCAGTGGATGAAGTCGTATCAGCAGCTCAAGACGCAGACTATCATCCTCTTGAGAGGTCTCACCTGTACAAGGACTGTCCCTTTTTAGATTCAGAACGGTCTTCCTTACCACTTACGCAAGTCTTTGCGGGTGGGGTGCAGTAACCGGTCAGCAGACCTTACAGGGTCAGTGGCCGGCTCAAGAGAGCCGGCTACCGAACAACATTCTGGAGTTCCGAGCGATCTTCATAGCTATTTGTCTCACTGTGCTGCTCATCCAGTATTGTCCGGACCAGGTACAGTCCAACAATGTGACAGCCGTCATCTACATAAACCATCAGGACGCCACTCGCAGTCGCGGCGCCATGAAGTTGAGACTCATCCTCAACTGGGCAGAGTGTCATCTTCCGGCTCTGTCAGCAATTTTCAACCCTGGAGTCCAGAATTGGGTGTGGACTTCCTCAGCCACCAGGACATTCATCCAGACGCCTTTCAGTTCCTAGTTCTTCGCTGGGGCTTGACTGACAATGACTTGATGGTGTCTCGGCACAACCACTAGCTGCCGAGGTTATTGCTCTCACACCACGGATTCGGGAGTCTTTTCTGGTGGACGTCTAGACTGTCTGGTGAACTTTCTATTTCATGTACGTTATCCCCCCCCCCCCCCCTCTCTCCCCAGCTCTCGCTGATTCCATAGGACCTCCAAAAGTCGAAGGACGAGATGGTGATCCTGGTAGCTGTCAATTGTCCGAGGCAGGCTTGGTACATGGATCTTCTCCAACTATCCGCTGCGTCTTCCTCTGCGGCCGGATCTTCGATCTCTGGGTCCGTGATTTCATCTGTCTGGCCCATCACGCTTTGACAGGGTGGCTATTGAGACAGTTGGCAGGCAGTGGATGACTGGGAGGAGATGAGAGACCTGAAATAAGATTTGTTTCAAGAGAGAGAGGGCAAAGCCATAGGTGAAATGTATGAAGTCTGCAACACCGCGTGACCTCCAGTGTCACTCAGCGGTGTGATAGCATTTTTGGAGGTACCTGGTGAATTTGAAGTGTCCAGTTTGGTGAAAGGACTGACAGAGGCTACAAGTGACACATGAGGCACTAGAGTCCAGGGCAGAATTGTACAGAGGGAGCCTGGTCAAGGCAAGTAGTGATGGAGGAAAGCGGTGCGTGAGGTAGTGTGCTGGGAGAGGAGAATATGGGAAGGCTACAGGAGAGAGGTGATCAGAGAGAGGGAAGGCGGAGTTGCTGAAGTCACTGATTTTGCGCCTGTGGGAAAATGAGATCTAGGGAGTGACCACTGGAGTGTGAGGTGATGCATTGGGTGAGTCTGACAGCGGAGGACCAGGATAGGAGTTTGGCATCAGTAGCCTCCAAGTTTAAGAGAAGCTTTGAGGTTGAGGGGTCTTTAGCTCCCATTCTCTGTCAGGTCAGTGGGTGGTGAGTTCCTGTTGTCCTTGAGGCCAGGCGTTTAGTGTCCTGACTGACAGGGCAGCAGATTTAGCCTATGCCGTGTCCTACCCATGGTTGTACTTTGTGTTAGGAAATGGTTCATCTAATTCTCTTACTTTCTCAGATTTTGAACTGATGCATGTGGATGAGTTCATAGATGAACTGCTTCATAGTGAACGGATCTGTGACATTATATTACCACGGTTACAGGTAAGTGTGCACATCTTGTCACAGCTGCGGATTTGGGCTGCTTTGGTTGGCCAACATTGGGAATGAAAGTGGTTTTGCGCCATAACGTCTGTCTGTTTCCTTCCTAGAAACGTTACGTGCTGGAGGAGACTGAGCAGCTGGACCCTCGTGTTAGTGCTCTTGAAGAAGACATGGATGATGTAGAATCCAGCGAGGAAGAAGATGATGAAGATGAAAAGGTTGGTTTCTACTTCAGGGTCCATAGGGGGTTCACAGGGTTGACCTTGGGGTTATAGCTGGAACAGGATCCATGGGCACCACACAGTTAAGCTTTTAGCTCCCAGGATGCACTTGGGTCCTCCTCTATACCCCGCCCCCGAGCCACAGGCACCTCAGTGTAAGCTGGTGCCCGGCCGGAGTCGGTCACCGCGCAGGGGGGCTGCAGGAGCAGCCCCCAGAAGCTTTTTATTTTAAGTTAGATTTTATTTATTTTTAATCTATTTTTACTACAGACGGCAGCGAAGGGCTGTCTGTACAGACGCCCACGCTGCCGCTCTGATCCCCGACTGGCGCCGCGACGCCAGTACTGATCTGGGGATCGCGGCGGGAGGGCAGAGTCCGTACTAGCCGGACTCTGTCCACCTCCCAGGACTGCTGCCGGAGTCGCCGGGGATTCAGGTAAGCCGCGCGTCGCTGGCTAGCGGCGGTGCGCGGAATGCCTTAAATGCAGTCCTTTAGCCTCCGGTCCGGGGAACAGACCGGAGGCTGCTGGCAGTGGCGGCGGGCCCCCCCCATAACCCGTGGGACCACTAGACCACCAGGGATAAAGGGGCAAGCGGGAAGCCAGCATCCCTGGGGTTATGGCCAGCCAGGGGAGGAAGCCTTCCCTGTTCAGCGGCTCCTCCCCTCAGCTCAGCGCGCCTTTCAGCACGCAGTCTGGCGTCGCTGAGCTGCAGTTACACGGCCACTCCTCCTCTGAGGTCTCCAGCGGCCATTTTCCCAGTGGCAGCGCAGATCTCAGGGAGCACGCGGACCGGTCCCCCTGTGTACCTCTCCCCTGATTAAGGACAGTGTACACAGCACTATAGCCCTCCCAGACACTGAATCTGGGCAGGTTGATTGTAGTGTAAAGGTGCAGTGAGTATATCTTCCTGCATGGTATGTGACTTTTGCTAGTGCTGCCTGTCTGTGCTTATTTTCCGCTTACTGTCAGCTTATACCTATCCCTTTACTTCTCCTACAATCCCTACAGGTGTGTGGGGGAGGGGCGTTTCTACTGACCTCACTTATATAGATCACGTATTTGTGAGGTCCGTCACATACAGTTGTGTGCTACTCAGTGCCATATTGTGGGCTGTTGTTCAGCACACCGGTGAGTGCGTTTTACTTCTACCCTGGTGCCAGATATATAATATATTCTGTCATGTCAGACGAGGAGGTTGAGCGCTCAGTGGCTCCGGTGTTGGCCTCCTGCGGACGCTGTTCTGCAGGAGTAGATAGGGAGGATTTGTCACAGGATGGCCTGTGTAGTCGATGCCAGGTGGCTCCTGGCCCATCCAGACCTTCTCTGGTGCAGGAACCACCGTGGGCGATGTTTTCTCAAGTGCTGGTGTCTATTGCGGACCGTCTGTCGGTCCCGACTGCTCTCCCTACTAGGGCGGTGCCCCAGCCGACCATCCCCCATTCCCCGGGTGTCCCGCAGTTATTGCGGAGTCCTCCTGGGTCTCAATCAGTTGGTCCCTATGCGGGGTTGCCTATGTATATACAGGCTTCCCCTGTGCCGCAGCAGCCTGTGGTACCTTTTCAGGCCCCTATGGCGACGCCTCCACCATGGGTGGATGTGCTCTCCAACTCCGTGCAAAATTTGGCGGCCGCTTCCTCGGCTTTTCAGTCAATGTTGCAGACTGACATGCCTTCTAGGATTTCTAAACGCCCACTCATGACACGGGCTGCTCAGGTATCGGACTCAGAGGGTTCCTCAGATGATGGGGAGGTCCCTGATGACACTGACTCGGACGCCTCGGTCCAGGAAATGGATACCAAGTCGTCCATTAATGTGCGAGCACTAGTTAGGGCGGTGCAAGCTATTCTTCTTATAGAGGATGAGGCACCGGTTCCTAAGTCGAAGTTTCCTAGTTTCAAAAAAACTAAGGTGGCTTCTGCGGTGTTTCCCCTGTCGGATCAGTTGACTGATCATATGGCGGTAGCTTGGCAGGCGCCCAGTAAGAGATTTCTTCCTCAGAAGCGGTTGGCTTCTAATTACCCCGTCCCTGAGGCACATTGTAAAAAATGGGAAACTCCACCGGCGGTGGATTCCCATGTCACCCGTTTAACTCGGGGCGCCACCTTACCATTACCGTCGATATCCTCGCTGAAGGATCCCACGGACAGGAAAGTTGAGACTTGCTTAAAGTCTATTTACTCCCTCTCCGGGGCGGTGGCCCGACCATCCATGGCCATCTCCTGGGTGGCCAAGGCCATTGAGGGGTGGGCCAATGCATTGGAAGATACCTTCCCAGACGACGCTCCGGATGTCCAGCGGACGTTGTTGGGACAAATGAGGGACGCTGCTTCTTACATTGGTGAAGCTTCTTTAGATGCTAGTCTGCTGACCTTGCGGGTATCGGCTGCAGCGGTGTCTGGCCGCCGATCCTTGTGGTTGCGGTCCTGGAGAGCGGACTCTGATTCAAAGAAGGGTCTGGAGGCCTTACCTTTCAATGGTGAATTACTATTTGGTCCGGACTTGGACAAAATAGTGGACACCCTGGCTAAATCCAAGTCGGCCTTCCTCCCTTCAGCGGCACTGCCTGCTAAGGTTCGGAGTTCGGCTTTTCGTTCCTTTCGGGTTCAGGGTAAGGCGAAAGGTCAGTCCTTCCCGAGACAGTCTGCGAGTAAGACTGCCTCTAAACCCAAGAAGCAAGTCTGGAGTGCTCGGCGCCCTTCTTCCAAGCAGGAAGATAAACCTGCGGCCTGATGGGACGGGCCTCCCTCTGGGGGACCTCAGAGTGGGAGGCCGACTTCTTCTATTTGCCCAGTGCTGGCACAATACCACCACGAATGCCTGGGTTCGAGAAGTGGTCTCCCAGGGGTACGCCCTGTCTTTTCGGCACAGACCACCCCACCAGTTTTTCTGCACAAGTCCTTCTCAGGACAAGACCAAGGCGTTACAGGTTCAGGAGGCTATAGAGTCCTTGCTGAAAGCAGGGGTCATTGTTCCCGTTTCTCTATCACAACGAGGGACGGGGTATTATTCGTCTCTGTTTCTGGTGCAGAAACCCAATGGTTCTCATCGCCCTATCCTCAACTTGAAGTCTCTGAACAGATTCCTCAGAGTTCCCAAGTTCAGGATGGAAACGTTACGTTCCATCATTCTGGCGATGGAACCGGGAGATTACATGGTGTCCCTGGACATCCAGGACGCCTACCTCCATGTTCCGATAGCATCTTCACACCAGCGGTATCTGAGGTTCGCTATCCTTCAACACCACTATCAGTTCCGGGCGCTACCCTTTGGTCTCTCCACGGCACCGAGGGTGTTCACGAAGATTATGGCGGTCATGGCCGCACATCTTCGAAACCAGAATGTACGGCTGCTGCCGTATCTGGACGACCTCCTGTTGCTGGCGAGCTCCCCGGAGGTACTGCTTCAACATCTCCAGCTGACGATCGCTTGCCTGCAAGCACACGGGTGGTTGATAAATTGGAAAAAGTCCTCCCTGATTCCATCTCAGCGGATGGTTCATTTGGGAGCCCTGCTGGATTCGCGTCAGCAAAGGATCTTCCTGACTCCGGAGAAGGTCGCCTCCCTACAGCTGCGGATACACAGTTGCCTGAGCCGTTGCCGCCTGTCGGTCCATTCGGCTATGAGAGTTCTGGGGTCCATGGTGTCGACATTCGACATGGTGGAATTTGCCCAGTTCCATTCCCGGCCCCTGCAGGGGCTGATTCTATCAGAATGGAACGGGTTACCTCACCGGATCCGCTCTCAGATGCTGGTGTTGTCTCCGGACGTTCGGCAATCTTTGGCTTGGTGGCAGTGACCGGCTCTTTGTCGCTTCAGGGTCGTTGGTCAGCGGAAGAAGCACTTCTCCCCATCAACATCCTGGAACTGCGGGCAGTATACCGGGCCCTGCAGTCGTCCGGCCCCGCTCTTCACGGAAGGGCGGTACAGGTGCAGTCCGACAACGCCACCACGGTGGCGTATATCAACCACCAAGGCGGAACTCGCAGTCAGGCAGCGATGTCGGAGGTGTCTCGTATCCTGACTTGGGCGGAGGGTCACATTCCGGCGATCTCGGCGGTCTTCATCCCCGGAGTCCTCAATTGGGAGGCGGACTTCCTCAGCCGTCACGACGTGCATCCCGGGGAATGGTCGCTTCACCCAGAGGTGTTTCAGCTACTCGTGGACAGGTGGGGACTGCCGGAGCTGGACTTGATGGCCTCCCGTCACAATCACAAGTTGCCCGTTTACGGGTCAAGGACAAGAGACGCAGGCGCAAGTCTGGTGGACGCGCTGTCGGTGAAATGGACGTTTCACCTGGCGTATCTGTTTCCTCCGCTATCCCTGCTTCCTCGGGTTCTGCGGAAATTCAAGCAGGACGGCGGCATGCTCGTGCTGGTAGCTCCGGCGTGGCCCAGACGTCCTTGGTACTCCGATCTCAGGAGCCTCTCCATCGACGCTCCGTACTTTCTTCCTCAGCGCCGGGACCTGTTGTCTCAGGGGCCCTGCCTTTACCCGGATCTGGGTCGGCTGTCTTTGACGGCGTGGCTCTTGAGACAGCCGTCTTGAGGTCTCGGGGCTTTTCCAGTTCGGTTATTGGTACCATGCTCAGGGCACGCAAGCCTGCTTCAGCACGGATTTATCACAGAGTGTGGCACACTTACTTTCAGTGGTGTGAGTCCAGACATTATGATCCTCAGGTGTTCCGAGTTTCTAGGATCTTGGAATTTCTTCAGTCAGGATTGGATCTCGGCTTACGCCTTGCATCTCTGAAGGTTCATGTGTCCGCCTTGTCCGTGTGGTTTCAACGGCGGATTGCAATACTACCAGACGTTCACACCTTTTTCCAGGGTGTTCTCAGGATCCAGCCTCCCTTTGTGCCTCCTGTGGCTCCTTGGGACTTGGCGGTGGTGCTACGGGTCCTGCAGGGTCCTCCGTTTGAGCCTCTTGAGTCGGTGGAGCTCAAGTGGCTGACATTTAAGACGGTTTTTCTCCTGGCAATTGCTTCGGCCAGGAGGGTGTCTGAATTGGGGGCGCTTTCCTGTCGCCCTCCTTTCCTGATTTTTCACCAGGACAGAGCGGTGCTCCGCACTCGTCCTGAGTTTTTGCCCAAAGTGGTCTCGAAGTTCCATATTAATCAGGAACTTGTTGTGCTAGCTTTTCAGTCCCCTGGTCTTTCAGCCGGTGAGACTTCCTTAGATGTGGTCCGGGCGCTTAGAATTTATGTAGACCGGACGGCTTCGGTTAGGAAGTCTGATTCCTTGTTTATCCTCTTTGGTTTTCACAAGAGGGGTTGGCCTGCCAACAAACAAACGTTAGCCCGTTGGCTTCGTTCCGTTATTTGTGAGGCTTATGCACAAGAGGGTTTACCTGTGCCAGCCTCTGTTAAGGCTCATTCCACTCGTTCTGTGGGTCCCTCTTGGGCTGCTAGACGTGGCGCTTCTGCTGTTCAGCTGTGTAAGGCGGCCACTTGGTCTTCTATTCAAACGTTTTTGAGGTTCTATGCGTTTGACACCTTCGCCTCTCAGGATGCTTCCTTTGGGCGCCGGGTGCTCCTTTCAGCACAGGAGCGTCCCCGCCCTTAGTTGAACTGCTTTGGGACATCCCCAAGGTCAACCCTGTGGACCCCCTATGGACCCTGAAGTAGAAAACAAGAGATATGGTAAGAACTTACCTTTGTTATCTCTGTTTCTACGAAGTCCATAGGGTCCACAGGGCGCCCGCCCTGACGCACCTGGCTTCAAATGGGCTGTGTGGCTGGTCACCGGTTTTCCGTCTCCTATTGCTGTGAGTATGGTTTCTTGTGTGTTCCAGTCTTCCTTCTGTCTGTTCCATATTCTCCTCCGGCCTAGGCTGCTTACCAACTGAGGTGCCTGTGGCTTGGGGGCGGGGTATAGAGGAGGACCCAAGTGCATCCTGGGAGCTAAAAGCTTAACTGTGTGGTGCCCATGGATCCTGTTCCAGCTATAACCCCAAGGTCAACCCTGTGGACCCCCTATGGACTTCGTAGAAACAGAGATAACAAAGGTAAGTTCTTACCATATCTCTTGTTTTTCTGATGCTCTCAATTTTATACATCTATATTTTGTCTCCAGTCTGTCAGATGGGAAAATAAAAGAACATTACAATGTATGATTTGTACAGGTCTGAGAGATGAGCTGGGCATGAAGTAGAACATATGAAGAATCTGTCTGGATGTAGCCCCATCACATTATGTATAGGGTGACGGGGAAGAAACCCACTCCCACACTGTGAGGAACTAGACGGATTATCATGGGTGCTATAGATTATTCTCTGTCACTTACATACACATCAGAAAATGTAGTATAAGAACACACAGGCTGTCTCTTTCTACCGTAGTCAAATGCTGAAATTCACCTGTCTGAGACTGGCAGTAATGATTCCCCTCCCAACCGGTCTGTTACAGGGCAGAGATCCTTCTCCTGATCATCATAGGCGCAGCTACCGTGACCTAGACAGACCACGCAGGTCTCCTTCACCTCGCTATCGGAGAAGTCGCAGCCGTTCACCTAGAAGGTAATTAGAGTGCGCGTAATCTCTGCACTATAAACCTGAGTATATGTTCTGCTGACCAGTTACCCAGATGTTACAGATTGTGTGCCGGCTACTTGAAGGCCCTTTTAAAATGGCTATTAGAGAAATAAATGAGTGCAGGCATTAACGTTTTTAGAAATTTCTTACACGCCCGCGCGCCCCCACGCCGAGCCGTGTACTGCCGATGGGCACACCTGACATAGTGGAAGCTATTCCCCCCTCCTATCTGCGCTCAGTGTGTTGCGGCGGGCAGGTAGAAGGGCATGTAATCCTGGCTTAGCCTGTGAGTGGCTTTTGCACAGTAGATGTATGTGGACAATGAGTGACTATAGGCGCGCGCACGTAACCATTCTGTAACCGACGGTTTTATGTCAGATTTTCCCTTGAAAAGTGAACGATTTTTTGAATGATGAACGAATAATGTTCCTTCCATTAATGAAAATCGCCATGTTGGACAGTCTGAAATGAATGATAACTACTAACGGGAGTGCGCATTTGTGATTATCGTTCATCGGTATAACTCATAAACTGACCGATTGTTTATTTTATTTTTTTGTAACTATTTAACCATAACGACTACGTAAAAATAAGTGTATGCACCTTAACAGTATTGCCCCATGCCCTTCCCCTGCCCGGTATTGCCCCATGTGGAGATTCTGCCTTTTATATGTCTATATGCTTCTCCAGTGTGTAGTCCTCTGCTTGTGTGTAGTGTATATGGATGCGCAGTGTGTAGTGTATATGAATGTGCAGTGTGTAGTCCTCTGCTTGTGTGTAGTGTATATGGATGCGCAGTGTGTAGTGTATATGAATGCGCAGTGTGCAGTGTATAGTCCTCTGCTTGTGTGCAGTGTATAGTCCTCTGCTTGTGTGCAGTGTATAGTCCTCTGCTTGTGTGTAGTGTATATGGATGTGCAGTGTGTAGTGTATATGGATGTGCAGTGTGTAGTGTATATGAATGTGCAGTGTGTAGTGTATATGAATGTGCAGTGTGTAGTGTATATGAATGTGCAGTGTGTAGTGTATATGAATGTGCAGTGTGTAGTGTATATGAGTGTGCAGTGTGTAGTGTATATGAGTGTGCAGTGTGTAGTGTATATGAGTGTGCAGTGTGTAGTGTATATGAGTGTGCAGTGTATAGTCCTCTGCTTGTGTGTAGTGTATATGAGTGTGCAGTGTGTAGTGTATATGAATGTGCAGTGTGTAGTGTATATGAATGCGCAGTGTGTAGTCCTCTGCTTGTGTGTAGTGTATATGAATGCGCAGTGTGTAGTGTATATGAATGCGTAGTGTGTAGTGTATATGAATGCGCAGTGTGCAGTGTATAGTCCTCTGCTTGTGTGTAGTGTATATGAATGTGCAGTGTGTAGTGTATATGAATGCGCAGTGTGTAGTCCTCTGCTTGTGTGTAGTGTATATGAATGCGCAGTGTGTAGTCCTCTGCTTGTGTGTAGTGTATATGAATGTGCAGTGTGTAGTGTATATGAATGCGCAGTGTGTAGTCCTCTGCTTGTGTGTAGTGTATATGAATGTGCAGTGTGCAGTGTATAGTCCTCTGCTTGTGTGTAGTGTATATGAATGCGCAGTGTGTAGTGTATATGAATGTGTAGTGTATATGAATGCGCAGTGTGTAGTCCTCTGCTTGTGTGTAGTGTATATGAATGTGCAGTGTGTAGTGTATATGAATGCGCAGTGTGTAGTCCTCTGCTTGTGTGTAGTGTATATGAATGCGCAGTGTGTAGTGTATATGAATGCGCAGTGTGTAGTGTATATGAATGCGCAGTGTGTATGAATGCGCAGTGTGTAGTCCTCTACTTGTGTGTAGTGTATATGAATGCGCAGTGTGTAGTGTATATGAATGCGCAGTGTATAGTCCTCTGCTTGTGTGTAGTGTATATGAATGCGCAGTGTGTAGTGTATGTGAATGCGCAGTGCGTAGTGTATATGAATGCGCAGTGCGTAGTGTATATGAATGCGCAGTGTGTAGTGTATATGAATGCGTAGTGTGTAGTGTATATGAATGCGCAGTGTGCAGTGTATAGTCCTCTGCTTGTGTGTAGTGTATATGAATGCGCAGTGTGTAGTGTATATGAATGTGCAGTGTGTAGTGTATATGAATGCGCAGTGTGTAGTCCTCTGCTTGTGTGTAGTGTATATGAATGTGCAGTGTGCAGTGTATAGTCCTCTGCTTGTGTGTAGTGTATATGAATGCGCAGTGTGTAGTGTATATGAATGTGTAGTGTATATGAATGCGCAGTGTGTAGTCCTCTGCTTGTGTGTAGTGTATATGAATGTGCAGTGTGTAGTGTATATGAATGCGCAGTGTGTAGTCCTCTGCTTGTGTGTAGTGTATATGAATGCGCAGTGTGTAGTGTATATGAATGCGTAGTGTGTAGTGTATATGAATGCGCAGTGTGCAGTGTATAGTCCTCTGCTTGTGTGTAGTGTATATGAATGCGCAGTGTGTAGTGTATATGAATGTGCAGTGTGTAGTGTATATGAATGCGCAGTGTGTAGTCCTCTGCTTGTGTGTAGTGTATATGAATGCGCAGTGTGTAGTGTATATGAATGCGCAGTGTGTAGTGTATATGAATGCGCAGTGTGTATGAATGCGCAGTGTGTAGTCCTCTACTTGTGTGTAGTGTATATGAATGCGCAGTGTGTAGTGTATATGAATGCGCAGTGTATAGTCCTCTGCTTGTGTGTAGTGTATATGAATGCGCAGTGTGTAGTGTATGTGAATGCGCAGTGCGTAGTGTATATGAATGCGCAGTGCGTAGTGTATATGAATGCGCAGTGTGTAGTCCTCTGCTTGTGTGTAGTGTATATGAATGCGCAGTGCGTAGTGTATGTGAATGCGCAGTGCGTAGTGTATATGAATGCGCAGTGTGTAGTCCTCTGCTTGTGTGTAGTGTATATGAATGCGCAGTGTATAGTCCTCTGCTTGTGTGTAGTGTATGTGAATGCGCAGTGCGTAGTGTATATGAATGCGCAGTGCGTAGTGTATATGAATGCGCAGTGTGTAGTCCTCTGCTTGTGTGTAGTGTATATGAATGCGCAGTGTATAGTCCTCTGCTTGTGTGTAGTGTATATGAATGCGCAGTGTGTAGTGTATATGAATGTGCAGTGTGTAGTGTATATGAATGCGCAGTGTGTAGTCCTCTGCTTGTGTGTAGTGTATATGAATGCGCAGTGTGTAGTGTATATGAATGCGTAGTGTGTAGTGTATATGAATGCGCAGTGTGCAGTGTATAGTCCTCTGCTTGTGTGTAGTGTATATGAATGCGCAGTGTGTAGTGTATATGAATGTGCAGTGTGTAGTGTATATGAATGCGCAGTGTGTAGTCCTCTGCTTGTGTGTAGTGTATATGAATGCGCAGTGTGTAGTGTATATGAATGCGCAGTGTGTAGTGTATATGAATGCGCAGTGTGTATGAATGCGCAGTGTGTAGTCCTCTACTTGTGTGTAGTGTATATGAATGTGCAGTGTGTAGTGTATATGAATGCGCAGTGTGTAGTCCTCTGCTTGTGTGTAGTGTATATGAATGCGCAGTGTGTAGTCCTCTGCTTGTGTGTAGTGTATATGAATGCGCAGTGTGTAGTGTATATGAATGCGCAGTGTGTAGTGTATATGAATGCGCAGTGTGTATGAATGCGCAGTGTGTAGTCCTCTACTTGTGTGTAGTGTATATGAATGTGCAGTGTGTAGTGTATATGAATGCGCAGTGTATAGTCCTCTGCTTGTGTGTAGTGTATATGAATGCGCAGTGTGTAGTGTATGTGAATGCGCAGTGCGTAGTGTATATGAATGCGCAGTGCGTAGTGTATATGAATGCGCAGTGTGTAGTCCTCTGCTTGTGTGTAGTGTATATGAATGCGCAGTGTATAGTCCTCTGCTTGTGTGTAGTGTATATGAATGCGCAGTGTGTAGTGTATATGAATGTGCAGTGTGTAGTGTATATGAATGCGCAGTGTGTAGTCCTCTGCTTGTGTGTAGTGTATATGAATGCGCAGTGTATAGTCCTCTGCTTGTGTGTAGTGTATGTGAATGCGCAGTGCGTAGTGTATATGAATGCGCAGTGCGTAGTGTATATGAATGCGCAGTGTGTAGTCCTCTGCTTGTGTGTAGTGTATATGAATGCGCAGTGTATAGTCCTCTGCTTGTGTGTAGTGTATATGAATGCGCAGTGTGTAGTGTATATGAATGTGCAGTGTGTAGTGTATATGAATGCGCAGTGTGTAGTCCTCTGCTTGTGTGTAGTGTATATGAATGCGCAGTGTGTAGTGTATATGAATGCGTAGTGTGTAGTGTATATGAATGCGCAGTGTGCAGTGTATAGTCCTCTGCTTGTGTGTAGTGTATATGAATGCGCAGTGTGTAGTGTATATGAATGCGCAGTGTGTAGTGTATATGAATGCGCAGTGTGTATGAATGCGCAGTGTGTAGTCCTCTACTTGTGTGTAGTGTATATGAATGTGCAGTGTGTAGTGTATATGAATGCGCAGTGTGTAGTCCTCTGCTTGTGTGTAGTGTATATGAATGCGCAGTGTGTAGTCCTCTGCTTGTGTGTAGTGTATATGAATGCGCAGTGTGTAGTGTATATGAATGCGCAGTGTGTAGTGTATATGAATGCGCAGTGTGTATGAATGCGCAGTGTGTAGTCCTCTACTTGTGTGTAGTGTATATGAATGTGCAGTGTGTAGTGTATATGAATGCGCAGTGTATAGTCCTCTGCTTGTGTGTAGTGTATATGAATGCGCAGTGTGTAGTGTATGTGAATGCGCAGTGCGTAGTGTATATGAATGCGCAGTGCGTAGTGTATATGAATGCGCAGTGTGTAGTCCTCTGCTTGTGTGTAGTGTATATGAATGCGCAGTGTATAGTCCTCTGCTTGTGTGTAGTGTATATGAATGCGCAGTGTGTAGTGTATATGAATGTGCAGTGTGTAGTGTATATGAATGCGCAGTGTGTAGTCCTCTGCTTGTGTGTAGTGTATATGAATGCGCAGTGTGTAGTGTATATGAATGCGTAGTGTGTAGTGTATATGAATGCGCAGTGTGCAGTGTATAGTCCTCTGCTTGTGTGTAGTGTATATGAATGCGCAGTGCGTAGTGTATATGAATGCGCAGTGTGTAGTCCTCTGCTTGTGTGTAGTGTATATGAATGCGCAGTGTATAGTCCTCTGCTTGTGTGTAGTGTATATGAATGCGCAGTGTGTAGTGTATATGAATGTGCAGTGTGTAGTGTATATGAATGCGCAGTGTGTAGTCCTCTGCTTGTGTGTAGTGTATATGAATGCGCAGTGTGTAGTGTATATGAATGCGCAGTGTGTAGTGTATATGAATGCGCAGTGTGTAGTGTATATGAATGCGCAGTGTGTAGTGTATGTGAATGCGCAGTGTGTAGTGTATGTGAATGCGCAGTGTGTAGTGTATATGAATGCGCAGTGTGTAGTGTATATGAATGCGCAGTGTGTAGTCCTCTGCTTGTGTGTAGTGTATATGAATGCGCAGTGTATAGTCCTCTGCTTGTGTGTAGTGTATATGAATGCGCAGTGTGTAGTGTATATGAATGCGCAGTGTATAGTCCTCTGCTTGTGTGTAGTGTATATGAATGCGCAGTGTGTAGTGTATGTGAATGCGCAGTGTGTAGTCCTCTGCTTGTGTGTAGTGTATATGAATGCGCAGTGTGTAGTCCTCTGCTTGTGTGTAGTGTATATGAATGCGCAGTGTGTAGTGTATATGAATGCGTAGTGTGTAGTGTATATGAATGCGCAGTGTATAGTCCTCTGCTTGTGTGTAGTGTATATGAATGCGCAGTGTATAGTCCTCTGCTTGTGTGTAGTGTATATGAATGCGCAGTGTGTAGTGTATGTGAATGCGCAGTGTATATGAATGCGCAGTGTGTAGTGTATATGAATGCGCAGTGTGTAGTCCTCTGCTTGTGTGTAGTGTATATGAATGCGCAGTGTGTAGTGTATATGAATGCGCAGTGTGTAGTGTATATGAATGCGCAGTGTGTAGTGTATATGAATGCGCAGTGTGTATGAATGCGCAGTGTGTAGTCCTCTACTTGTGTGTAGTGTATATGAATGTGCAGTGTGTAGTGTATATGAATGCGCAGTGTGTAGTGTATATGAATGCGCAGTGTGTAGTGTATATGAATGCGCAGTGTGTAGTGTATATGAATGCGTAGTGTGTAGTGTATATGAATGCGCAGTGTGTAGTGTATGTGAATGCGCAGTGCGTAGTGTATATGAATGCGCAGTGCGTAGTGTATATGAATGCGCAGTGCGTAGTGTATATGAATGCGCAGTGTGTAGTCCTCTGCTTGTGTGTAGTGTATATGAATGCGCAGTGTGTAGTCCTCTGCTTGTGTGTAGTGTATATGAATGCGCAGTGTGTAGTGTATATGAATGCGCAGTGTGTAGTGTATATGAATGCGCAGTGCGTAGTGTATATGAATGCGCAGTGTGTAGTCCTCTGCTTGTGTGTAGTGTATATGAATGCGCAGTGTGTAGTCCTCTGCTTGTGTGTAGTGTATATGAATGCGCAGTGTGTAGTGTATGTGCAGTGTATATGAATGCGCAGTGTGTAGTGTATATGAATGCGCAGTGTATAGTCCTCTGCTTGTGTGTAGTGTATATGAATGCGCAGTGTGTAGTGTATATGAATGCGCAGTGTATAGTCCTCTGCTTGTGTGTAGTGTATATGAATGCGCAGTGTGTAGTGTATGTGCAGTGTATATGAATGCGCAGTGTGTAGTGTATATGAATGCGCAGTGTGTAGTCCTCTGCTTGTGTGTAGTGTATATGAATGCGCAGTGTGTAGTCCTCTGCTTGTGTGTAGTGTATATGAATGCGCAGTGTGTAGTCCTCTGCTTGTGTGTAGTGTATATGAATGCGCAGTGTGTAGTGTATATGAATGCGCAGTGTGTAGTCCTCTGCTTGTGTGTAGTGTATATGAATGCGCAGTGTGTAGTGTATATGAATGCGCAGTGTGTAGTGTATATGAATGTGTAGTGTATGTGAATGCGCAGTGTGTAGTGTATGTGAATGCGCAGTGTGTAGTGTATGTGAATGCGCAGTGTGTAGTGTATGTGAATGCGCAGTGTGTAGTGTATATGAATGCGCAGTGTGTAGTGTATATGAATGCGCAGTGTGTAGTCCTCTGCTTGTGTGTAGTGTATATGAATGCGCAGTGTGTAGTGTATATGAATGCGCAGTGTATAGTCCTCTGCTTGTGTGTAGTGTATATGAATGCGCAGTGTGTAGTGTATGTGAATGCGCAGTGTGTAGTCCTCTGCTTGTGTGTAGTGTATATGAATGCGCAGTGTGTAGTCCTCTGCTTGTGTGTAGTGTATATGAATGCGCAGTGTGTAGTCCTCTGCTTGTGTGTAGTGTATATGAATGCGCAGTGTGTAGTGTATGTGAATGCGCAGTGTATATGAATGCGCAGTGTGTAGTGTATATGAATGCGCAGTGTGTAGTCCTCTGCTTGTGTGTAGTGTATATGAATGCGCAGTGTGTAGTGTATATGAATGCGCAGTGTGTAGTGTATATGAATGCGCAGTGTGTAGTGTATATGAATGCGCAGTGTGTAGTGTATATGAATGCGCAGTGTGTAGTGTATGTGAATGCGCAGTGTGTAGTGTATGTGAATGCGCAGTGTGTAGTGTATATGAATGCGCAGTGTGTAGTGTATATGAATGCGCAGTGTGTAGTCCTCTGCTTGTGTGTAGTGTATATGAATGCGCAGTGTATAGTCCTCTGCTTGTGTGTAGTGTATATGAATGCGCAGTGTGTAGTGTATATGAATGCGCAGTGTATAGTCCTCTGCTTGTGTGTAGTGTATATGAATGCGCAGTGTGTAGTGTATGTGAATGCGCAGTGTGTAGTCCTCTGCTTGTGTGTAGTGTATATGAATGCGCAGTGTGTAGTCCTCTGCTTGTGTGTAGTGTATATGAATGCGCAGTGTGTAGTGTATGTGAATGCGCAGTGTATATGAATGCGCAGTGTGTAGTGTATATGAATGCGCAGTGTGTAGTCCTCTGCTTGTGTGTAGTGTATATGAATGCGCAGTGTGTAGTGTATATGAATGCGCAGTGTAGTGTATGTGAATGCGCAGTGTGTAGTGTATGTGAATGCGCAGTGTGTAGTGTATATGAATGCGCAGTGTGTAGTCCTCTGCTTGTGTGTAGTGTATATGAATGCGCAGTGTGTAGTGTATATGAATGCGCAGTGTATAGTCCTCTGCTTGTGTGTAGTGTATATGAATGCGCAGTGTGTAGTCCTCTGCTTGTGTGTAGTGTATATGAATGCGCAGTGTGTAGTGTATGTGAATGCGCAGTGTATATGAATGCGCAGTGTGTAGTCCTCTGCTTGTGTGTAGTGTATATGAATGCGCAGTGTGTAGTGTATATGAATGCGCAGTGTGTAGTGTATATGAATGCGCAGTGTGTAGTGTATGTGAATGCGCAGTGTGTAGTGTATGTGAATGCGCAGTGTGTAGTGTATATGAATGCGCAGTGTGTAGTGTATATGAATGCGCAGTGTGTAGTCCTCTGCTTGTGTGTAGTGTATATGAATGCGCAGTGTGTAGTGTATATGAATGCGCAGTGTATAGTCCTCTGCTTGTGTGTAGTGTATATGAATGCGCAGTGTGTAGTGTATATGAATGCGCAGTGTATAGTCCTCTGCTTGTGTGTAGTGTATATGAATGCGCAGTGTGTAGTGTATGTGAATGCGCAGTGTGTAGTCCTCTGCTTGTGTGTAGTGTATATGAATGCGCAGTGTGTAGTCCTCTGCTTGTGTGTAGTGTATATGAATGCGCAGTGTGTAGTCCTCTGCTTGTGTGTAGTGTATATGAATGCGCAGTGTGTAGTGTATGTGAATGCGCAGTGTATATGAATGCGCAGTGTGTAGTGTATATGAATGCGCAGTGTGTAGTCCTCTGCTTGTGTGTAGTGTATATGAATGCGCAGTGTGTAGTGTATATGAATGCGCAGTGTGTAGTGTATATGAATGCGCAGTGTGTAGTGTATGTGAATGCGCAGTGTGTAGTGTATGTGAATGCGCAGTGTGTAGTGTATATGAATGCGCAGTGTGTAGTCCTCTGCTTGTGTGTAGTGTATATGAATGCGCAGTGTGTAGTGTATATGAATGCGCAGTGTATAGTCCTCTGCTTGTGTGTAGTGTATATGAATGCGCAGTGTGTAGTGTATGTGAATGCGCAGTGTGTAGTCCTCTGCTTGTGTGTAGTGTATATGAATGCGCAGTGTGTAGTCCTCTGCTTGTGTGTAGTGTATATGAATGCGCAGTGTGTAGTCCTCTGCTTGTGTGTAGTGTATATGAATGCGCAGTGTGTAGTGTATGTGAATGCGCAGTGTATATGAATGCGCAGTGTGTAGTGTATATGAATGCGCAGTGTGTAGTCCTCTGCTTGTGTGTAGTGTATATGAATGCGCAGTGTGTAGTGTATATGAATGCGCAGTGTGTAGTGTATATGAATGCGCAGTGTGTAGTGTATGTGAATGCGCAGTGTATATGAATGCGCAGTGTGTAGTGTATGTGAATGCGCAGTGTGTAGTGTATATGAATGCGCAGTGTATAGTCCTCTGCTTGTGTGTAGTGTATATGAATGCGCAGTGTGTAGTGTATGTGAATGCGCAGTGTGTAGTCCTCTGCTTGTGTGTAGTGTATATGAATGCGCAGTGTGTAGTGTATATGAATGCGTAGTGTATATGAATGCGTAGTGTATATGAATGCGCAGTGTGTAGTGTATATGAATGCGCAGTGTGTAGTGTATGAATGTGCGGTGTAGTGTATATGAATGCGCACACATGCATTTCTCACAGCACTTTGTTTACATTTCAGACGCAGCCGTTCCCCCAAGAGAAGGAGGTGCGTATCTGATATCGCTGCTTGCCATCAGTCTTTCCCCATTGCAGGGCTTGTAGAATTAATGTACAACCAATATGTTCTGCGGATAATGGAGAGTGGGCGGCTTTCCCCGTTGCGGACAGACAATGGAGAGTGGGCGGCTTTCCCCGTTGCGGACAGACAATGGAGAGTGGGCGGCTTTCCCCGTTGCGGACAGACAATGGAGAGTGGGCGGCTTTCCCCGTTGCGGACAGACAATGGAGAGTGGGCGGCTTTCCCCGTTGCGGACAGACAATGGAGAGTGGGCGGCTTTCCCCGTTGCGGACAGACAATGGAGAGTGGGCGGCTTTCCCCGTTGCGGACAGACAATGGAGAGTGGGCGGCTTTCCCCGTTGCGGACAGACAATGGAGAGTGGGCGGCTTTCCCCGTTGCGGACAGACAATGGAGAGTGGGCGGCTTTCCCCGTTGCGGACAGACAATGGAGAGTGGGCGGCTTTCCCCGTTGCGGACAGACAATGGAGAGTGGGCGGCTTTCCCCGTTGCGGACAGACAATGGAGAGTGGGCGGCTTTGTGCGCTTTAGGAAAGCGTTTTTTTTGCACGTTGTTCTCCAGGCTACATCTTTATACGCGGCGAGCTGTGCATCTTTATTTATACGCGGCGAGCTGTACAACTTTATTTATACGCGGCGAGCTGTACATCTTTATTTATACGCGGCGAGCTGTACATCTTTATACGCAGTTTCCCAGGTCTGTGTGATGATGTGAAATGTATTTTGCTGTAACAGTATTTGCTGATTGTCTTTTCTTCTGCTAACAGTCCTTCTCCTCCTCGCCGAGAGAGACACCGGAGTAAAAGTCCAAGAAGACACCGCAGTAGATCTAGGGAAAGACGTCATCGATCTAAATCTAAATCTCCAGGTACTGTATGCTGTATAATATAACGCCTGCTCTCCCGGGTACCTGGGGGATCGCTTGTGCCAACACCCAGGGCTTCAGCTTTTTCTGCAGGAAACTCCTGTGGCCTAATGTATAAGGTTCCCAATAAGAATACACACAGGTGAATATACCCAATGCTGGCTTTACTTCATTAAAGGATATGAAGAATTTAGGAATTTCGAATAACTATCAATATAAAAATGTTAATTTATTCTTAGCCCTTACTCACAATTTTCAAAAAGGAATAAGAATTATAAAGCTAACTCACAAGTGACTAGTAAATCCCTTTTTATACTTATGACCATTATTTAGGTGCATTGGGCAAAATTTACTAAGCGGCGGTTTGACATTTCAGTCACCAGTCCTCTCGGCTGCTGTGGCCTCATTGACTGTGGTCCGGCCTCTCCAGATTTATGTGATCCGTTCAAGTTCCTTCAGGAAATCAGGCTACTTATTTGTGGTCTTTAGATTTCACAGGAAAGGATGGCCGGCCAATAGACTGACGTTGGCTAGATGACTTCGTATGTCTATATCGGGCGCCTACACATAGGCTAGGTCTTTCTGTTTCTGTGGATACTTATTCTACTTGGGCTGTGGGCCCCTCGGGGGTGGCTCGCTCTGGCGCCTCGGCTGTTCTGCCTTGCAAAGTGGCCAAGTGGTCTTCTGTCCGCACCTTTTTAAGGTTCTATGCATTGGTTTCCTTTGCCTCTCAGGATGCTTCCTTTGGGCGACGGATTCTCCTTTCTGCACAGGAGCGCCCCCGCCCTTAGTTGAACTGCTTTGGGACATCCCCAAGGTAAACCCTGTGGACCCCCTATGGACCCTGAAGTAGAAAACAAGAGATATGGCAAGAACTTACCTTTGTTATCTCTGCTTCTACGAAGTCCACATGGTGCCCGCCCTGCCGCACCTGGCTTCATATGGGCTGTTTGGCTGGTCACCATTTTCCCGTCTCCTTTTCTGTGAGCGTGGTTATTGGGTGTTCCAGTCTTCTTTCTTTTTTTCTCCTTTTCGTTCCTCTTCTTTTTTTTTTTTTTTTTCCTCCGGACTGAGGGAACCCACTTCTATAGTCCACACGCCAGACACAAGCATAACTTTTTTATAAATCAGTATTTTCTGGGTAAACAGAATTCCAGCTTTGCACAGCGTCATCCCATTTACCAAATTACAGAGAGGCAGCTTGAGAACGCTGGATACCTTTGTATTAGATAGAAAAAAAAAAAGAGATTTGCCCTCCAGCACACAGCAGAAAAATCAACAAAAAATACTTAAATACCTCTGAATCTCGATCATGTAGGATTTGTTACACACATTTGCAAATATATGAATAAGCGCCAGGCCATCGTCAAGGCTCCTCTATATTGGCGTCCATAACATTAATGAGATCACGTCCGAGAAGCAAGGTAGCCCAAAAAATTCCAGCCAAGGACCATCCCCAGGACATCACACGAAAAGGGGAAAAAAGGTGACTCAATACCAGATGTTTTATATCTATTTTGCACGGCATATAATTCCCCTCGCAGAGGGATCATTGCAGTTATGTCCACGTGGCCATTCCCCAATAGCTGATCTATATATTCACTTTTACAAATGCCCGTTCTTAGAATTTTTTGGTTTCATGTTTGTAAGTTCACCTTGGATCACTTGGTGAATTTTCCTCTTACTAATGAGTAGTATTTGGAATATTATCAGAGGACCTCAGGGTGACAAAGGGATATAAATAATTATTATTAATAATGAGTGCAGTGGCCCAAAAAGCAATTTTGCAAACTTGGGATAAGTCTTAATCCTCCTACATTAAAGTTGTTTTGGGAGAAACTTTTCCATGTGTTTAATATGGATTGGTTAGAAACCACTTTGGAAAATGAAACCCATGTTTCCAAATTGTTTGATACCTGGGAGAGTTATAGCGCTCAGCCTTGCCGAGTGGTGTCCAAAAGAATATTTGTGTCACTTAAAAATATGTAATGGTATAGTTCCCGTGTTGGCTAATGGCCCCCCGATTTATATTGGTTTCTTAGAAGAATCTATTGGAATCTTTTCCTCCTAGAAACTTTTGATTTGTGTCCATCATTTTGTTGGCGTTTGCCTGGTCTCTGCCCCACCCTGTGACTTTTTACCCCCATTTTTCTTATTGGCACATTGTAAAGAAACAGAAGCAGCGTTATTGGCACATTGTAAAGAAACCTAGAAGCAGCGTTATTGGCACATTGTAAAGAAACAGAAGCAGCGTTATTGGCACATTGTAAAGAAACCTAGAAGCAGCGTTATTGGCACATTGTAAAGAAACATAGAAGCAGCGTTATTGGCACATTGTAAAGAAACCTAGAAGCAGCGTTATTGGCAGTAATTCCAGTATTTGTGGATCACAGATCAGCATCAGTTTCACGTTTTCTGCAGTTGCTTCAATAGCAGCCGATCTGTCCTTTGAGGCAACGCTAAGCTAATATGGTGTTAGTGAGACTTACCATCCATTTCTGTCTGTCTGTAGCTTTCTCCTACTATCTCCTACTTGGTTCCTTGCATCTAATGACGCCCTCACTGATTCTTAGGGTTTTCTTTCCATTAGTCTTTCAATGTCTCTGAGGTAATCTATTTAGCTCAATTAAAACTCACCACAGTCACCTCTCCAGCTCTAACGCCATTAGCTTTCAGGCTGGTACATTTCTCATTTGTTATTCCTCATTAGGTCGCTCACGTTTTGTCTGTAATCTCACCACTTGCTTCTCCTTCGGAATTATCAGTGCTGTGCAGCCTGAAGACTTTCTTCTGTGCCCTCGCTGGCCTTGAGCCCCTGGCCCGCACCCTGTGCCCTCGCTGGCCTTGAGACCCTGGCCCGCACCCTGTGCCCTCGCTGGCCTTGAGACCCTGGCCCGCACTCTGTGCCCTCGCTGGCCTTGCTTTTATCCTGCTTTCATGCTCCTCAGATTAGAAACTGCAACTAGCTTGTCTCCCTCCACAGGTGTTTCTGTTCTCTCTCTCCACCTAACCATATGTAGAGGGGATGATGGGGACCTCCTCTCAGCAAGGCACCCCTGCAATCCCCACTGTCTCTGTAAGACCGGCTTTCTGTACTGCATTAATTTACACGAGGCAGCTATATTAGAATTGCTTATTGGAAGATGTACTGGAAGGGTTCTAACCAGATTCCTGCAAACACAATTTTAACATTTTTTTTGTTTGTTTTACCGACAGGACATCATCGAAGTCACAGACACAGGAGCCATTCCAAGTCTCCGGAGAGGTAATTGGCTTATTATAGATGTGTTTATATGGGAAGTCACACAGGGGCCATTCCAAGTCTCCGGAGAGGTAATTATTATAGATGTGTTTATATGGGAAGTCACAGACACAGGGGCCATTCCAAGTCTTCGGAGAGGTAATTATTATAGATGTGTTTATATGGGAAGTTACACAGGAGCCATTCCAAGTCTCCGGAGAGGTAATTATTATAGATGTGTTTATATGGGAAGTCACAGACACAGGGGCCATTCCAAGTCTCCGGAGAGGTAATTATTATAGATGTGTTTATATGGGAAGTCACAGACACAGGAGCCATTACTGATCTCTATAGGACGGGCACTGATACCAATGCAGAGGTTGGTATCTATACAGTCACTGCCCTGTCCATAGCCACCATCATTAGTGCCCTCATTTGCCTTGGTTCTTGTTTCATGCGATCTATCTGAGAACAGGCAGATTATCACATACAGGAATCTCACCTATAGAGAAGCAAGTCTGCCCCAACATGGCACCCCGCTTCCTCCGCTATGGAAACAATGAGCATCAGAAATGCTGCCGGGACCCATTCATTCAATGGAGAGAACAGCTGGGTGTAGCTCTGTATTAGGCCACGCTGCTCTCCTACCACTCGTGGTCTGATGAGGGACTGTGTGCAAACTCCCCGCTACCAGCCAGTTACACTCAGCCACAAGTGCTCGGCTAGGGAGCGTGTGCAGTGTGACAGCGTATCAGCAGTGGTGTAACGCTCTGCATTGGCTGCCATATAGAGGGGTCTAATGTCCTCTCCAGTATTTCATGAGACGGAAATGTGTCGCCTGTGTCACAGAAATTGTCATCTTGTGTGAATAATATGAACTGAGCCTTTCTCGTCACTACGTTAAATAATAATTTGATAATATACATTTCTACAGATATTTTAGGCAAGTGTGAAATGTAGTCTGTGACGCCTGTATTACCTGGGAGTGACCCCCGGAATACAGGAAGCGCTGGTGTCTTTCTTATCTATGTAACCCTGGAATTATTTGTTTTATTATAGGTCAAAGAAGAGTCATAAAAAGAGCCGACGTGGAAATGAGTGACCAGAGCGCTAGAGCTGTCCCTATATTCACAACGTCTTGTATATAATGACTGCTCCATTTTGTTTCAATGCTGATCCTGTATGTCCACTTGTCATTTGTTCTGTTCAATCATTTTTAATAAAATAACTGACTTGTGCTGGATTGTCTACGATGATACAGTGTAACAGACCCAGGTGAGGGCATCGTATGTGACCTATATATATATAGGATGGGAGAGACGAGTATGACTTGTGCTGGAGTGTCTATGATGTAACAGACCCAGGCGAGGGCATCGTATGTGACCTATATATATAGAATGTAAGAGACGAGTATGACTTGTGCTGGAGTGTCTATGATGATACGATGTAACAGACCCAGGTGAGGGCATCGTATGTGACCTCTATATGTAGGATGGGAGAGACGAGTATGACTTGTGCTGGAGTGTCTGATGATACAATGTAACAGACCCACGTGAGGGCATCGTATGTGACCTCTATATGTAGGATGGAATAGACGAGTATGACTTGTGCTGGAGTGTCTATGATGTAACTGACTCAGGCAAGGGCATCGTATGTGACCTATATATATATATATATATATATATATATATATATATATATAGATATATAGAAGAGACGAGTATGACTTGTGCTGGAGTGTCTATGATAATATGATGTAACAGACCCAGGTGGGGCCATCGTATGTGACACCTATATATAGGATGGGAGAGACTAGTATGACTTGTGCTGGATTGTCTACGATGATACCACCAAGTACGATAAAGAGAGAGTGGAATTCCTCGACTTAGATATATACATTGAGGATACATGCATTAAGACTAGAACACACTATAAAAAAAGTAGATGTGAATAGTTACATCCTGGCAGCGAGTAATCACCATCCAAGTTGGATTCGGAGTATCCCCCAGAGCCAATTTACACGCATTCGAAGGAACTGCACAGACATTAAGGAGTATGAGGTACAGGGACAAAGATTAAAAGAACAGTTTAAGGCAAAACAAAATGATGAAACAGAAGTAGAGACAGCTTATGAAAAAGTGAAAGAGAGATCCAGAGAGCAACTATTAATGTACAAAGACAAAAAGAAACAAGGCGAAACTGAGGGTAATGAAGTATACTTTGTTACCAATTACAGCAACTCGGCCCCCAAAGTCAGGAACATACTGAAAAAACATTGGTCCATCTTACATCTGGACGACAAACTGACAGCTATTCTCCCAGACATACCTGACGTAGTGTATAGAAAGGCTCCTGATTTAAAACAAACTAGTTAGGAACCATTTAAAGACTAACAAATACGCTAGACAATCCACATTGGATGGTACTACCGCCAAGAGCGGTTTCTACTATTGTGGATATTGTCAACCATGCAAAAATCAAGGACATCAAAGTACTATTCCAATTAATAATATAGTAAGCAACACAACCAAACAAGAGCATAAAATAAGACATACTCTAAGCTGTAACAGCAAAGATGTTATTTACATCCTTGAATGTCCATGTCACGTACAGTATGTGGGACGCACCACTAGAGGTTTGAAGATTAGGATTGGAGAACACATTCGCAACATCAGGAAAGGGTTCGAACAACACAGTGTGTCAGAACACTTTAAGAAAGAACATCACATGAACCCTAGGGGACTAAAATTTGTAGCCATTGATCAAGTCACACCAAATTGGAGAGGTGGTGACCACAATTCTAGAATTGATAAAATAGAAAGTAGATGGATCTTCAACTTACGGACACTTATCCCAGAAGGATTAAATATTGACCCATAAGTACAGTTGTTCAAATTATAGAGGGAACCACTTGGAGATGTAGACCCTCTGCATCATTATATAGTGTGAATCCCAAAAATTACAACCCCATAGAACATGTCTAACAATCTCACTATTATCAGCAACTAATATGTATAGGACGAATCGAGCCCCATGTAGAGATATACATGGTGCTGCTCTAGACTCCGCCCTTAATTCGTCCATGTTCAATTATCTACTCACATACTTGAATAATATAATAGTTGGTGTTTCAACAACCAATTGCCCCAAAATTAAGTGACATTTATAGTTATATAATTTAATTAAAGACTACAGAGGTAGTGAGATGTATGTTTATCATTTAAAAGTAGTTTGCAATACGCTTAATAAGAAAAGATAGGGGGAACCTTGTTTATTCTTTATTCATTTATTTATGCAAATATTAGCGAAGATGATCAGATTAGGAATATTGTAACTGATTTCTAAAGAGTATCATTATAGTTTATTGTTATGTTACCAACTAACAAAATGGCTGCCGTATGTACAGCACTACTTAATCAATCCAATTTCTAACAACCATAAAGATGGCTGAAGTAAGGCTATACCAAAAGAGCTAGTCTGTTAATAACCAACAAAATGGCCACCTTGTGATACACTACAGCAATACAATCGATCACAGACAAAATGGCCGCCGGAGGTGGCTGATATCCAACACAGACTCTAATGATAGTTATGCTCCTAAGTACGGTGCTTATGCTCCTAAGTACTGTGAAGTATGGTTTAAAATGACGATGAGGAGTGTTAGACCGTTCCCCAGAATTGGCAGCTTTGATAAGGAAGTATTGAACAATGTCCGAGATAACATCTGTATGGTGCGCTCTCGAATGAAAAAGGTAAAATATAACGAGTGTTTCAAATTATGGCAGCGTAAGGGGGATGCGTGGCTAAAAGGTGTGCACGCAACGCAAACTAGCGTCGTGAGCATGTCACCGGAGAGTACACACGCAGCGCTAAACTGCGGTGCGTGCACGTCGCGAGATAGCACGCACATGCAGCAAGGTAGCGTTGCGTAAGGTATCGCCAGTGGTTCATGCGCACCACCGCCCTATGCGGATGGGGGTGCAGGTACAGTTGTTGAAAAACCCATAAAAATGTAACAAGTAATTTGTACCCTCTCAAGTAATCATAAGGAAAATGTTTATGATGCGGAGGATGAGCCTATTGTTATATCTGCCATTTCCCATGCTGTACACATGTTAGATGCTCCACCACGACAAGAACAAGTGGTGCCGCCATCTCCATCAGTGATAGTACAGGAAGTGTTAACATCCACTGCACCCGTACAGCAAGTTGTTAACCACATACGTAGCAGTAATAGACTAAATCCCCAGCCAGGTAACAAGGTCAAAAGTAATAGTGCGGCCGGTCTGCATCCCATCCGGACAATAACTGTTCCGAATGGGAATGCGGATGCGAATGGTGTAGTGCCCACAAGGGAGGTAGCAATGCATTGTCCTTGGACAAGAGCGGAGCTAAACTCCATAATTAATGATTTCCCTGACCCTAAAAAGGAATTAGCCAAATGTCAAAGATTTTTTAAAAATTTGGGTAGTGCTCATGAGCCAACCAATAAAGATCGGCGAGTGGTGTTAAGGGCCTGTCTTCCACGCAATACCGACATGACAAAGTTTATCACGGATTGTGTATTGGATGGAGATGTTCCCATAACAGACGAAATTAACCAAGGTAACATATCCTGCATTATAACTCAATTGGGTGTATATTTTCCAGTAGTAGTTAACTGGAGCAAAATTTTCACCATAAAACAAAAAAGAGAGTGAATCTGCAGAGGATTATTGTAACCGAGCTCTGCAGATTCAATCACCCAGTACACTGGGTTAGAGGATATTAAAGATAGCACTCATCACAGGGGAATGATCGTCACTGTACTTATGGATGGTCTAAAAGACAATCTAAAGACCCAAGTTCAGATCTCACTACCTGGCTGGAGGGGAGTCACTGTAGTCACACTCATAGAATCCGCTATTGAACATGATAAGAACATCCTTAAAAAGAGAGAGACACAGAACGAGAATCTAATGGCTGTTAGTATCCAAGCTCTAGAAGGAATGACTGTAACATCACAACCAGCAGACACACCTGCACCTGCACAGCTACACGTCCTCACCAATCCTGCACCACCTCAAACAGCCCTACCCCACGTATCACACACAGCCACAAAACCCTTACTATCCACAACCACCATAGTACCCTCAAACTCCTTATCCACACTCACAATCTTTCCCTACCGCTCAACCCACACAGCAACCCTTTCACCCACCCCACTCACGAAGGTGCTTTAACTGCAACCAAGTGGGACATGTAAGTAGGAACTGTAGGGTGAAGAAGGTAGGACCCCCTAACCAGGGAATACCTGGATATCCCCATACGGGATATACACAGAGTACAGGAAACCTACCACAGGCACCAGCTCCAATTGTGGCCGTTAATGCTTTATTGGAGAATGGTAGCCAACGCTAGGGGTCAGGTCATACCTGTAGTCTACAGATAGTCAGGTTAGCGGGAAGAACCGGTAATGATGGTTGATGTAGCTGGTACTAAATATCCTTTTCTTGTAGACACAGGGGCGACCAGGTCAGTGATAAAATCTCCCACTAACTTACAGGTAACCAGCGAGACGGTACCAGCAATGGGCTTAACGGGTAAAGTGCAACATTATCCTTTAACCAAATCTACAGAGGTCACTTTTGGGCCATTGCATACCAGGCATTCTTTCCTCCTGGCAGCAGCGGCTCCTACTAACCTACTGGGAAGGGATTTGTTATGTAAGATGGGATGTGTCATATATTGTATCCCTGATGGTATATTTTTAGATATCCCAGAGTGAGTTGCGCACGAGATGAGGGATATGTTTGACACTCCCCAGCGGATAATGTATCACTCTACTGGTTTAAGTGAAAATCCATCTCAGGTAGATCAAATGTTATCCCAAATTCCAGATTCACTTTGGACCAAGGATGGACAGGACACTGGATTAATGGCAAACATAAGTCCCATAATGGTAAATCTAAAAAGTGGTAGACAAGCTCCTAAAATTTACCAGTACCCATTCCAACAGGAGGTAGAGTTAGGGGTTTATCCCAGAATTGAGCGATTATTACAACAGGGAATTTTAGTTCGTACAGCCAGTGTAGCCAACAGTTCCATCTTTCCTGTGAAGAAGAGTGGTGGGAGGGGTTATAGGCTGGTGCAAGACCTTAGAGGGGTTAATAAGGTGGTAGAGAGCTAATTCCCCATAGTGCCAAATCCAGCTGTCATTTTTTTTTTTTTTTTTTTTTTTTAAATCTTTTTATTAAACAGCAAAGTCAGTTATATATTGTACAATGAAAAAACTGAGTATAATAAAGTTATCAAATGTACAACTGGTCTGTTTCAAAAAATTAGAAAATTAATAACAGTAATTTTGTATCTAGAACAAGTATAAATTGAATAGAAATCATTTCAGAGTACAGAAAAGAGTACCCGATTTACATTTAACATACTAAATAGACAAAATTTGCATATACTGCAGCAAAATTAGTATAATACATTATTAATTAGTATAAAAAGAAAAGAAAAAAGGGGGAAAATAAAAGGTCTAATATAACATATAAGCAAAGTAATTCAGGCTACACAGCCTATATAATTAGTATAAACAATAACTGGTATTTTAATATATTATCATCAACATATCAATAGAATTTGTGTTGTCATGTAAATATGTAGAGTAGAGGGAGTGAACGAAGTTAGAGGGGGGGGGGAATACGTTGTCAGAAGATATTTCATGAAGAGAAGCTCCTGTATAATGGTGACAGAAGTTATTTTAGTTAATGTGCCGGTATGAATATACCTCGGTATGTAGGATAGTGTGTAGCAGTTGTAATAAGAGAGGCGATATGAGGTTATGAAGGTTGGTGCATTAATGGGATGTAGTTCAGATTTATTCACGTTGATACGATAACCTGCGAAAGAACCAAACTTGTCAATTATGTCTAAAAGAGCAGGAATTGAGCATCAGATCGTCTGCAAATAAAGACACTTTACATTCCTGGTCTCTGATGCGAATGCCCTTTATCTCCATTCTTTGTCTTATTGCTATCGCTAGCGGCTCAAGCGCAATTGCGAACAGGAGCAGAGAGAGCGGGCAGCCCTGTCTTGTCCCTCTCTGTATATAAAAAGGAGGTGATAAATATCTGTTGGTGAGGATTTGGGTAAGGGGGGAAGTATATAAGGACATTATAGTTTCAGTGAAAAAGGCGGGCACCCCAAAACGGCGTAAAGATTCGAACAGGTGATCCCAGGTCACCAGATCAAACATTTTTTCTGCATCTAAAGACAACAGAAACCGGGATCACCGGCTCCATCATCCCGCAAGGACTGTAAAATCGAGATAACTTTTCTGATGTTTGTAACTGAGTTTCTGCCCCATATAAACCCAGTTTGATCGGGATGTATGATGGATGGGAGGATCAACTTGAGCCGTTCTGCTAACATTTTTGTCAACATTAAGTAGAGAAATGGGTCTGTACGAGGAGGGAAGAAGAGGATCTCTACCTGGTTTTAATAGGACTTTCACAGTGGCCGAATTAAAATATTGGGGGATCGATCTGTTGTCCATTATGGAATTGAATAAATTGGTTAAAGTTTCTATGATTTGTGGACGTAACAGTTAGCGGAGAATTCTTCAGAGACCATTTGGGCCAGGGGCTTTGAAAGATTTGAGAGATCTAATAGCTTGGTCAACTTCTTCATGAGTAATTTTGCCAAACAGGTTCTCAGCCTGTGAGGAGGAAACCTGCGGTAGAGCATGTGATTCCCAAAAGGCATCTCTTTGCGTAAAATCTATTGGGTCTTGGGAGTAGATATTTTGATAGTAAGGAAAGAATGTTTACTATATCTTCTGCTTTGAAGTGTGTGATGAAATGTTCATCTCTAAGTGCTGCGATATTGTTATGTGATTTATTTCCCCTTAGCATGTTTGACAGAAGCCGGCTAGACTTATTGCCATGCCGGAAAAAGTGTAGCTTACCCGAGTAAATATATTTGTCATCCATTTGGGTGAGGGTTTGGTGTCAAAATGCAATTTGCACTCAATGGGGGAGATGTATGAAGCCCAGAAGCGGTATCAGCGCACGTTATGTGCGCTGATACCGCTTCTCCCCAATGTATGATCGGGGGTCTGGGCGGTAAATGACAGGGGCGCTATGCGCCCCTGTCATTATCGGCGCTGCTATCTACAAGATAGCAGTGCCGAGCGGCAGGGCCATGTACGAACGGTCATACCACATGACCGCTCGGCCGGCTGTAGCTGTCGTTATCGACAGCTACAGCCTGGCGCTAGCCTATCCCCACAGCAGGGACAGCGCTGTCCCTGCTGCGGTGGCTGCTGGCTCCAGGCTGCGCGCGTGGATCTCGCGATACTTGCGAGATCCCGTGCATGCTCAATGGAGCCGGCCGGGCCTGACGCACATCGCATCAGCACTAGGCTTATTGCCATGCCGGAAAAAGTGTAGCTTACGCGAGTAAATATATTTGTCATCCATTTCAGTGAGGGTTTGGTCAAAATGCAATTTGCACTCATTATATGCAGCTCTAGTTAATGGTGAAGGTGAAGTCTTAAAGCTTGAAAAGCAGACGTTAAGGATGTTTGTGCGGATCTGTAAGTAGCCTCCTATTCAGCTTTATATTTTTTCATGAAGGAAATAATTTCTCCCCTTATTACCACCTTAGCAGTTCGCCAATATAAACCTGGATTGTCTTTATGTGTTTGGTTATTCATCTCATACGTGGCCCAAGCTGATTCCAGCATTGATTTAAAGTGAAGAAGATAATTTCGCTGGGAACCGCCACTGGGTGTGTGATCCTAAAAGGAACTTCCCTTGAACATCAATCCAAACAGGGGCATGGTCTGAGATGGCTATGGGTCCAATAGATGTGTCGACAACCATTGGGGACAATGAGTTAGATAAATAGAAGTAGTCTAGTCTAGAAAAAACATTTAGAGTACACATATTACTCAGCCACTCACAATCAGTGGGATGTCTCGTTCTACACATGTCTAATAAATGTAATTCTGTAGCCATATAATTTAAGCCTATTTTTGGTTGTTTGGGAGGGGTACGGGATGAAATCTTCCTATCTAATACCGAGGAAGTTACCAGATTAAAGTCGCCCCCTAACATGATCTTAGAATCTGAAAAGGAATATAGTTTATTAATTATTCCTAAGAGAAAAGATTTGTCGTATATATTGGGGCCATAAACAGTATCTAGTGCCGTCTAAGGTGACATCCATGAGAATATATCGGCCATTTTGATCCACATCAGTGGAATGGATGTCATACTGGATACCTTGACGTAGTAAAATTGTCACTCCCCGCGATTTAGAGTTAAATGATGAGGATGCTAGCACCTGATGGTGTAGTGTATTTAATTTGGTATGTTCTGTGGGAGTCAAGTGTGTCTCCTGTAAGTAGGTGACATCGGATTTAAGTTTATTAAGGTATGTCAATATGCGTCTCCTCTTATTGGTGTATGTATCCCCCTAACGTTCCAAGTACAAAATCTAAGGTGGAAAGACATCACATGTTGTGGAAATGAGATAATGTAAGTGGTGTAAATTTATAGCGGGAATAGATACAATCCCCCTATAGTACCAGCAAGTGTTAGATATGATCATAACAACGGAGACACTTAGGTCAATGTGAGGGGTAAATAAGTGGAATAGGATAAGACATTTGCGATTCATATGATATAAAAACACAAACATAGAAATGAAAAAGAAATAGAAACAAATATTCGTACAATGAAATCGTGCATTGTAAGAGAACATAGTAATAATAATAATAGTAGTAATAATAATAGTAATAATAATAATAGTAGTAATAGTAATAATAATGTAACCAGTGACCACGGCCATCTTGAAAAACAACAATAACAACAACAGTAGCTGTGAGGCAACATCACAAATAGGGAGTTATAGTCCTATATCAAAGAATATATAAATCTTAAGAATGTAAAGAAAACCTGGTATATGTATCAAATTAGAGATGGGGCATCTTCACAGGATCAATCATTATGGTCTATTGAGGAGGAGTTAGAAGCCTAATTTTCTCCATTAAGGAAAGCCTGGGCGTCAGCAACTTCTGTAAACTGTTTGGGGGTATGCAATTGGGAAGCCGACTGCCTAAATACCGGCAGCCGGCTTCCCGACTGTCATATCCCGGCAAGGGTGAAATGCCGGGCGTCTAGATGTAGACGCCCGGCATTTCCCTGACGCCGGGAGACCGGCGCCCGGCATCCTGATCGTAGTGATGCCGGGTGCCGCAGGCGGACAGCCGCGGGGGGGGAGGGTTAGGTTTAGGGCTCCTGGGGGGGACTTAGGGTTAGGCTAGGGGGGAGGGAGGGTTAGGCACCCCCCCGGGGGACTTAGGTTTAGGCAGTGGGGAAGGGGGTGGTTAGGGTTAGGCACTTGGGGGGGAGGTTAGGCACCCCTAAGGAGGGTTAGGGATAGGGGGGTTAGGTTAGACAATACTTACCTATCCACGATCGGGATTTCCAGCGCTGTCGGGCTTCCGCTGCCGGGATCTCTGCTGATGTCGGGCTGCCGCTGCCAGCGGTATTTCATACCAATTCCCTCTTTGGGACCTTGAGGCGAGTAAATGCGAAGTCTAGTTGGGAATAAGAGAGGGAAACGAGTTCCTGATTTGATGAGTTGTGAACAAATAGGAGACATGTTTCTGCGAGCTCTGACAACCTCTGCAGAATAGTCTTAAAATAAGAGGATGCGTTGCCATCCCACTGAATTGGGCATTTTTGTCGAGCAGCCGACCACATGAGATCTTTGTGTCGGAAATTTAAGCATCTAAAAATGACGGCTCTAGGACGTGAAGTGTCAGAGTCTCGGAAGGGGCCCAGTCTATGTGCTCGTTCTATTTCAAAATTATTTAGGTCCGTCGAGATGCCAAGTAGCTCTGGGAGGTCAATTTGAAGGAATTTAGTAAGGTCAGTGCCTTTAATTGTTTCCTTAAGACCAGGAGTCGCAGGTTGTTGCGTCTGGATCTATTTTCCAGGTCGTCGACTTTGGACAATAATTGTTGCTGAGTAGGTGACATGGTAGAGACTTGTTGTTTTAAATCTGAGAGTTCATGAAAGTTGACACCAATTCTATTCTCATTTTCGCGCACCTGCTGAGAGATAGAGGACATTTGTGTTTTGATATCAGCTAGTGCTCCCATGAATTTGTCTGCTTGACTTAGAGAAACAGTGGAACCACTGCTACAAATAGCTCTGACAACATCCATATAAGAGAGAGGGGCAGGTACCGATCCTGCTGTATTTTGGGTAGTAGTGGGTTCAGGATTGTGCATATGATGTATGTCTTCCACCGTATCTGTGGGCTGGTCTGCACATTTATTGTTACCCCTGGCTCGTTGCGACTTAGGAGTAGGCAGTGGAGCCATGAATTTATCCATGTAGATTATATTAGTGAATTTCACCAGGATAATATATTAGTATTATGAAAGATGTTGCTTAGAAATGGCCGTGATCTTAGGTACTGTATGGGAGATTTTACATTTCAATTGGTTTTGAAGAGGCTTGAAGGAATGGATAATAGCACCATCTGGTGGTAAAAACTGATATTGTTACAGTTCCTCAAAAAGGGACAGAGAAAAAGTGAATATATGGGGGGTTTCAAAAGCTCATTCTGCCACATGCAATAGAATGGATGGGTTAATCATGTACAAGCTTTCTGTGTTTTTTATGTGACGTCCCCTTCCTTTTGTATTGTAATGACTTGGCTGATGTGATACTGTGCAGTACCCTTATCAACTTGTGGCTGCAAAATGGCTCTGGCGTCTAGCAGGTATATGCACCAAGAGGATCCTGCAGAGTACTTGCTTTGAATAATAGGTCTGCGGCTGCAGGGACCCGACCAGCGGCATCCCCACGTGTTCCAGAGGCAGCACGCGCCCTGGGTGCACTCGGCAAGTGGGTGTTATAGGTCCCGCCGGTGTTACAGGTAAGGTGGAAGGGATGGGGATCCGTCCCAATACTCCAAGCTGCGGTGGCGCTAGGCTGCGTGATCCGGTGGTCCGTTTTCAGGCACCGTGACCCCGCGAAACGCTGGGAACACCCACTCTGGGGGGATAGGTCAATTTGTAGCGGTAGGACAGTCGAGCGGCACTAAGTGGGAAGAGCGGATCTGGTGGGGTAGAGTCAGAATGAGCAGAGCTCTGACTCCATGCTGCAGTCTTCCTCGGAGTCCAAGCCACGCCCCCTCAGCTGTCATTCTTATGCAGATCCCACCCAACGCAACCCATTTCACTGTCATTGACCTCTGTTCTGCTTTCTTCTCTGTACCTCTTCATCCTGACTGTCAGTACCTATTCGCCTTTACATACAGGGGTGTACAATACACATGGACACGATTGCCCCAGGGTTTCATAGACAGTCCCAGTATCTTCTCCCTGGCCTTACACGACTATTTACAATCTTTTCAACCTGCCAATGGATCTGTTCTAATACAATATGTGGACGATTTATTGTTATGTTCTGATTAGTTTATGTCATGTTTAAATGATACTAAACTTTTGTTGCTTCATCTCTCGCAAACAGGACACAAGGTGGCTAAGGACAAACTACAGCCATGCCAATCCAGAGTAAAATATTTGGGACACTGCCTAACCCAGGGGTTACAACATCTCACAAATGACAGAATCCAGGGCATAGAGAACATGACACTGCTGCAGAATCAACAGCAAATTCGTGCCTTCTTGGGAATGTGTGGATAATGCAGAATGTGGATCCCAGGTTTTTCTATTTTGGCCTTGCCATTACAGGACTTAGGGCCTGATTCAGAGCCGGATGCTATTTGCGCTCGCTCGTTCAGAAAAAGGGGCTGGATATTTAAATAGAGTGCTCGCTCTTTGCGGTCTGTTGACGCCTCTATGTCTGAGCGAGCGAACTAAATATGCGCTCTTTATTTTGTAAAGACGCCCCCTGGCCATTCGCATCATACATCATCTCCGCTATTTATTAGATTAATCGAGTACATCGAAAGGCATCTGAACTGCTCGCAGTGCTTGTGGTAGCATTTTCCTACCGCAATCGTGCGAACAGTTCAGGCTAAAAGACAACCAAGTGACGTGGTCGATGACGCTGCTTTGTTAATTATGCACACCCATTAAATGCCCGTTTTGACAATTTGGCACGCCTGCGTTCGGATCTCCACTCCCCGTTTTCAAGCACCTTCCCCTGTTACCACCCACAAACGCCACATCCTGTCAGTCAAATTAGCAGGCACTCGCTATTTTGCGAACATACGATTTCCGACCGCAATGACTGGTTGGCGCATGCGCATTATGACCCATACGCATGCGCAGATGTGCGAACATCGCTCGGAGCGAACGAGCGGCCGCTTATGAGCGGCTCTGAATCAGGCCCTTAGTCTCTTCCTCAAAGCCCGATCGTGTCATACACACAGAGTTATCAGAGCAGGCTTTCCTTAATCTTAAGGATAGTCTGACAAGAGCACCTGCATTGGGAATACCTGATTATGAAAAACCTTTTGATTTGTATTGTATGGAAGCTGATGGTTGCGCAGCAGGTGACCTCACACAAAAACATGGTGATGCCAGTAGGCCCGTAGCATACTACAGTGCACAATTGGACACTGTGGCAACATCACTCCCAACGTGTTTAAGAAGTGTAGCAGCATCTGCTCTATTGGTCAGTAAGAGTGAGGATGTAGTATTAGGCCATGATATGATTGTTTATACACCCCATGCTGTATCTGCTTTCCTAAACTCTACCCAAACCTGACATGTCTCCTCAGCTAGGTTCACAAAATAGGAACTAGCCCTAATAGTACCTGCAAACATCACCATCAAACGGTGCAGTACGTTAAATCCAGCAACGTATTTACCATATGTGCAACAGGATGCACAAAGATTGGAGAGAGGTGAGTCGCTGGCGGAAGGTGAGTTCTGCAGGTATATTGATGCACATGATTGTATGGAATATCTGAATCAAACTCTTACTGCAAGACCTGACATACGGTATACACCTTTAGAAAATGTAGATGTGACATTTTACACGGATGGGAGTTGTCATAGACAAACTGACACTGGAGAATTATATGTACAGGTTATGCTGTGGTAATGACGAAGACATCATAGAAGCCGAACCTTTAGGACCACCACACTCGGCCCAAGTGGCAGAACTGGTGGCACTAAAGAGAGCATGTAAATTAACGAAAGGTAAATTTGCTAATATCTACACTGACTCTAGGTATGCCTTCGGGGTAGTACACGATTTCGGTGCCTTATGGCGTCTGAGAAAATTTATGACAGCAGCAGGCACACCAATTGCACATTCCAAACATATAAAAGGACTATTAACAGCAATCCAATTGCCAAAGGCAGTGGCAGTAATTAAGTGTATAGCCCATACATGTGAGGATGAACCGGTGTCACTGGGCAACAATAGGGCAGACGAAGCTGCAAAATGGGCAGCAGGATTAAAAATGAATGTACCAATTGAACAAATCATGACTTTTCAAACAATTGATATGCTGAAATTAATTGAGATGCAAAATTTGTGTTCTATCCAGGAAAGGTCAGTCTGGAGGTCCAAGGGATGTGGGCAAGAGTCCTCTGGACTCTGGAGGGATGGACAAGGTAAGCCAGTGGCTCCCAAGGCATACTACCCCAGCCTGGCTGAGGCAGCGCACGGTCTGACTCATTTGGGAAAGCAAGGTATGTGCAAATTGGTGAGAGCATACTGGTGCGCACCAGGTTTTTCTTCTCAAGCAGAAAAGAGAGAAATGTCCTGTCTGACCTGCTTGAGGAAAAACATTGGGAAAACGATCCCTACCGAACCATTTCACATTCCTCCGACTGACGGACCTTTCCAGGTAATACAAATTGATTTCATCCAATTACCACCCTGCAGGAATCTCAAGTATGTATTAGTGTGCACTGATGTGTTTTCCAGTTGGGTTGAGGCATACCCAGCTGCCACTAATACTGCTGCATTTACTGCCAAGAAAATTGTTCAGGAGTTTGTGTGCAGATACAATATCCCTAAAATCATCGAGAGTGATAGGGGTACTCATTTCACAGGTGATGTTTTTCAAAATATATGTAAACTGATGGGTATTAATAGTCGCAAAGGAATGTATACTGGAACCGCACTGAAAAAATTCTGCTAAAATATAATGAATAATGTATCTCTTGGATATACCTAAAACAGACAATATATACACACACATATACGTGTCATAATACTACTATCATATATCATAAGACCACAGTCTAACAGGCCCATCAATAGGAAAGTCTATGGTGCTCCCCAGAGTCAGTTTATAACATGTAAGCCACAAAAAGAAAGAGAAAAGAGGACTCTTGGTGGGGGCACACGATAGGTATAGAGATATGGCTGATACCAGCAAATTAAAAATTAACTTTTATTCAATATAATATTAAAAAGATAAGCAACTAAAGATGATTCAACAAACAAAAAAAACAGACAATATGTATGTACGTAAATCAAGGGAGATGCATTCTCCACTGTGGATTGAAAAAAGCCAGGCGAGATAATACTATCATAATATAGATATTTATATGTGCCTTTGGCCACAATATAATATTTTATACCAATTGATTCACAGTTAAGGCATACTACATCAAGAAAAATTCACCTTTGATGCTAGTGTCTATCTCCTGACAGGATAAATTCCCATTTATTTATATAAGATATAGTCATATATATATATATATATATATGCCCGCATGCACTGGCGGTTAATACAAAAAAATATTGTCAAATAAATCATACATTGTATCAAGATTGGATTAATAACTTACAAAGCCCTTCATGACCATGGCCCAGGGTACCTGAAACAGCTTCTGATTCCTTACTGTCCCACTCGATTACTGCGATCCATTGATGAAGGATTATTAACAGTACCAAGAATCTCACGGAATTCGTCTGGGGGTCGAGCTTTCAGTTTTGTGGCTCCAACCTTTTGGAACTCACTTCCCCGCACAGTTTGAGAGGCCTCCACTCTAGAATCCTTCAAAAATAGACTCAAGACTTACCTATTCACCCAGCATTTCACTAATGTCCCTTGTTTAAGCTTATTTTGTATTTTGTACTATAAATGTAAAGCACTTTGAGTCCTTTAGGAGAAAAGCGCTATATAAATAAAATTATTATTATTATTATATGTGGAATGAAATTATATAGTTAATTTGGAGTGTAATACATGCCAAGAATGAGTATTATTTATAAGTCCCACACAGAAAAACTTCAAAAGTATGACAGAAGACAGCACAGAGAAAAAACCAGGATGGACCTCATTAATATGTATTACTAAAGTTGATGATAGATACTATTAGTTAATTGCATAGTATGAGGGTATATAGTGGTAAATATAGTCAGAGCAGTCAATCGCTTGTCCCTCTTAGTTAATTAACTATTATGCTGCAAATAGAAAAAAAAGGGGGGTCCAGCAAGTGTGTGTTTAGTGATGGATGAATAAGCTGTCAGGTTAGGTGGCCGTCTGCCCTGATGCGCTAGGCAGTGCAGGGGGTATGCGCTACTTACCTGATCAGCATGCGGTCCTGGTTTGTAGTCTGTAGTGCTGTAGATTGTGCCAGTGCATGCCGCTGTGTGTAGCTGGAAAACATGAGTCACGTGTGCGCATCACGTGACCCGGAAGTGTCAGTCTGACGCGCGTTTCGCCGCTGATAGGCTTGCTCACAGTTCCAACCCTGTAGCCATTAGCAATGGGTCAGCCTTCTTGTACCCATTGTTAACCAATCGCATCATCTCTTTTGTGAGTGATAAACCAATTGGCCTATCAGTATTGTGGATCCTTCTGTCCACTCTTATTGGATCAATCTGTGATGGACATATATATTAGCCAATCAAAAGGCTAGAAAAACAACAATATACAATAAAGAATCATTCTTAATAAATAACAGTCTGCTAATAACACAGATTCTTAATGAGGATGATGGTTGGTGCCACTGAAAGGGCAGGTTAACATACATATATCTATAGCATATAGCAATACATATATGAAATAAAAGAAAGGGGCATAGGTCTTACAAAGCCATTGCCTTATGTGACTTGTTACAATGAGAACATGATTATTTCAAAAAAATTAAAAATAAAATAAAAATATCAAAAGTATATATCATAAAAAAGGATAATTTTGTTAGTATATCTAGATCAAAGTCCATATAGATACCTAGTGAATACAACATGATTACAAATAATATAGACAAAGAGAATAGTCTATTCCCTAGTTAGCATGCTAAGTGAGCAGCTACTGCACGTCATTATACCTCAGTAGTGAAAGACATGTGAGCGTACCCAGAAAGCACCTAGGGATGAGAAGAAGTCAGTGAGGCATCTGCTGTCACATTGTATCAGCTGAAAGGTGCCTGATGATAACCATTGCAGGCATCTTTCCTGAAAATCTATGATGAGAGTGCCCTTAAAAGTAAGTGGAGATGCAATATGAGAGAAAAGAAAAAACTATATCAGTATATGATCAGGAAATCATGCTTAGAGTAACTATATACCAATGGAACTGATGATTAGTAAGCAATGAAAAAACCTGTATATTGACAGAAGGAAGATAGAGAATACTGCAAACATATTGGCTATGCTGAACGCTCCACTTTGCAATTCCTAATGGTAACAGAGTGATGAAAGTGCTTAGGCCATTGATGCTACAGATCAGAAAACTGACAAAAGGAGAAAAAAATGCATAAATCTCCATTAGTAATAGTATCATAGAAGAAAGAAATAACATACACAGGGGACCTGATGAAAAGAGAATATGTGTATATACTCTTTATAATATAATATGTGTATAACCCATTATATATAATATAATGGGTGACTCTGTATAAAACTGTGATATGTGAGGTGACGGATGATGTCAGCATTAATATGTTCAAGTGTAACTGATGTGAGACTAAATAAAGATAATTGTAATGGTGAATATAATACAAAATAATAAAGATAGATGATATATGTGTTTGATAAATGTGGGTGCTGTGCGTGAAGTAACAAGTGATTACAAATAATGAAGAGCAAGTGTGAAAAAAAACTAGAACTAAAAGAATGCATGAAGGTGAAAATCTGTGGTAAGAAAATTGATTGGCTGTAATATGACAAAGGTAAATAGAATGGAAAATGCTACATCATTATAGATTAAAGAAAAAAAAGGCTTTTAAAGGCCTGATAATAATATAGAGAAGTATCTTCAGGTTAGTAAAAAGGCACCAAAATTAATGTATTCATTCATGCCTGTAGGTGCAACTGCTCCTAATCTAAAGGTCCACTCACTCTCTTTCCTAAGTAAGGCATTGGTGATGTCTCCACCACGTATGCCCAGTTTGACCCTCTCTAGTCCACAAACTTTAAGATCTTTATAGGACTTTTGATGATGGTAAAAGAAGTGTCGGGCCACAGTAGTTAGCTTTTTCATTTTCTGTAGATCCGTGGCTGCATTGCGTATTGTGCCTATATAGTTAGCATGCTAAGTGAGCAGCTACTGCATGTCATTATACCTCAGTAGTGAAAGACATGTGAGCGTACCCAGAAAGCACCTAGGGATGAGAATAAGTAAGTGAGGCATCTGCTGTCACATTGTATCAGCTGAACGGTCTGACTCATTTGGGAAAGCAAGATATGTGCAAATTGGTGAGAGCATACTGGTGCGCACCAGGTTTTTCTTCTCAAGCAGAAAAGAGAGAAATGTCCTGTCTGACCTGCTTGAGGAAAAACACTGGGAAAATGATCCCTACCGAACCATTTCACATTCCTCCGACTGATGGACCTTTCCAGGTAATACAAATTGATTTCATCCAATTACCACCGTGCAGGAATCTCAAGTATGTATTAGTGTGCACTGATGTGTTTTCCAGTTGGGTTGAGGCATACCCAGCTGCCACTAATACTGCTGCGTTTACTGCCAAGAAAATTGTTCAGGAGTTTGTGTGCAGGTACAGTATCCCTAAAATCATCGAGAGTGATAGGGGTACTCATTTCACAGGTGATGTTTTTCAAAATATATATAAACTGATGGGTATTAATAGTCGACTTCATACCCCATACCGACCACAAGCCAGTGCCAAGGTGGAGAGGATGAATGGTACTATTAAAAATAAATTAAGTAAGATCATGGCAGAGACTGGACTAGGATGGCCAGAAGTATTACCATTGGTCCTACATAGCATAAGGACCACTCCTAGACCCCCTCTAAATCTGTCCCCCTTTGAAATACTATTTGGTAGACAACCTCATTTGATTATAAGTCTGCAGGAAGATTTGAAAGGTAACAACGAGGTAACTGTAAGGTATCTTATAACAATGAGTAAACAGTTAAAACAGCAACAGCAGACACTGTTTCAGGCATATCATGGGACAACAATTTCAAACTGTCATGATGTTGAACCTGGAGAATATGTTATGATCAGAAATTTCTTGCGTTCGGGTTGTTTGACTGATCGTTGAGAAGGTCTGTATCAGGTGCTGCTGACGAGTACCACATCTTTGAAGGTGGCCGAGAGAGATACCTGGGTCCATTCCACTCACTGCAAGAAGGTCAACCAACAGGTGGAGAAACGAGACTGATAACGTGGACCTGTCGATCGTGAGCTTTTCCGGGAGTGTTTAAAGGTTGCAGTGAGATATCTGAACTAAAGAAATTTGCAGGCAATGGACTGGTCTGCTGTGTTCATTTTTGTATTCTCTTCCAGAGTTTCCATCATCCTGGTTTGTTCGGGGATCTCTGGTTTCTGTGACGGGGGACCGATAGAGGAAATGGGAGCTAATGGCAGTATTGATGGAGTGGAGTCGAGAAGAAGAGTGCTATGCCAATCAGGGGAGTGTTTGACCAATCTTAATACAGTAATTGTTAAGAGATCTGCTTTTTTGGATACTCGTAGACAGTGTGAAGGTCTATCGTCTGAGGATTATTGTATGTGTGAGTTCTGTGGGTCCGTAATTGATGAGAATTTCATCCAGCGGTGTCAACCTAAGTATAATCAGTATTGGGGTGAGTATCCTTTAGAGGATTATCACACCATGGTGGGCATAATTTTACACCAAACCAATTGTTGTGTGTATTCTCACGTGCCCCATGGACAGCATAATGTAGGATTAATTGCCATTCCCATTAAATGTCTCTGAAATTATAGAATCACTAGATGGAAAATTTCTTAATATCAAACCACCCCATTTTAAACTCCACCAGTACCAAGTAGATAAATCAATTTTATGTTTAAACATCACCAACTCCAATGAACCAGGAAGCTGGGAGGTGACTGGGAATATTCAGACGAAGACCTTCTCACTAAGAGCTGATCAAGAGCCCATGAATTATGAACTGTGACGCACAATTAGGTCGAGTGGAAGACACTTCCGGTATAAATATACACTGAGTCCCACCAAAGAAATGATTGGTAGGGTACCAGAAGGGTATTGTGCCAAGATATTACAACCCGAAACTTGTATGATTCAAATGGACCTGAAGTAGGATCACTTGCCAGAGAAATGTGTACCACAATAATGATGTTTACTATTCCTTATGTTCTCCCCGATGATGTATATTTTATATGTGGAAGGAAAGCGTATAAGTGGCTCTCTCCGAGTTCCGAAGGTTTGTGTTACTTGGGTAGAGTAGTTCCTGAAGTTATGACCCTCACACATGGTGAAATAATTGATATTCATAAAGACACATCATCACCATATCTTTACACACAGTATGAACACAGAGACAAAAGAAATATGATACCTGGTGATGTACATAAAGCCACACAGTTAATTAGTGAAACAACTGGCTTTCAAGTTTTGGTAGCATTGGATCCCACCAGGATCGCTTGGGGTACACTAAAATATATCCAAGATCTTGCTAAATTAATAGATAATATCACCGAGATGTATGATGACACATTCAGGTATACAGGGAAGGAGTTGCTAGCGAACAAGAGAGAACTGGTGCAACACAGACTAGTGTTAAATTATTTAACAGCTGTCACTGGAGGGTATTGTGTAACTTTGGCCACCCAATTTGGAGTGAAGTGTTGCACTTACATCACAAATGATACCAGCGATCCCAAGGAGGTGATAGACCGGAAGATGGATAAAATTCTGCAGCTAAAATGGGAATTTCGAAAGAACCATAATGCTTCAGTGGCTGAAGTAGAGGAGAAGGTAGAGGAATGTGTTTCATGGTTGAACCCAGTGAAATGGTTCTCAGGTCTAGGAGAGTGGATCCAGGAAATGATTGCGAGTATAGGTAAACTCCTGATCCTCATACTGGTTGTCATCATAGTAATTTGCCTATGTGTCAGGTGTGTTCCTACTGTGTTGAAATGTGAACAATTTAAAGATAAGGTAAACCGGAAGAACGAAATTATGATGGTGGTCAGTGGTAACAATATGAATACTGAGGTAAATGTAGGACTGCATTACAACCCTGAACTAGAAGGTACCATCATATGATGTATAAGATTTAGACATGCATAAAATGTATAATTAAAATGTTATTTTAAACATCTCAAATAATGTAAGTCCCTATTCCTCCTCAAGACTTCCTTTATAGGACTGGTGCATCCCCACATCTTTCCCATGATCTCCCAAGATCCGCGGTGTGCGTATAGGGGTAGTTTTATGTCCCCTCCTAGAGACATATTATTGATGGATGAAGAACCACCTTGTGCCATCCTATAATATAACATTAAATGATATGTCATAATGTAAGCCTAAATTAATTTTAAAATCAGAGTATGATAGCATGTTGTTTGCTATCAAAGGGTGGACTGTCAAAGCCACCCTTTGGCTGAGACAGGATCGGTTTAAAATTAGATCTGCGCGACGCCACTTTGCGAATGGCAATGAGACTCCATTCTGCGACTGGCCGCTCAGCGCCATTTTAGTGAAACTCGCCATTATAAGTACATACGGCGATGCTATTATTTAGCGTCGTGCGATTCCCACGCAATAGAAAGAAGTTAAAAGTCCTCACCATGTAAATACAGTCACTAAAACATATAAAATGATTAACCCTGCAAAACACGTACCATAATGTACTCCACAAAACACAGTCGCACAGCGCTAACTAGCATCTTTTCCCTATTCCCCACTACTTACACACTGCACACTTACATAAAAGGTTCCCTAGTATTAAAGTGTAATATTCAAGGTTTATTCAGTAATTATTAATGTTGTGAAATAAAGATTATTTGATATCTAAGGTTTAGTACATGGTAAGCAGACCATGTTTGGTGTTGTACTGATCCACTGTGTCTCAACAGATTTCCGGTATCATCGGTGAGAAGATCGCAACATGCGTCTGCAAACTATGGATTATAGAGAGTTAAAACATTAAAATGTACTGTGTAATGTTAGCAGCTTAGATTAGCATGCAGCGGGAAAAAGGACAGAAAGGGCGGTTGGAGGCTGTTTGTGTCTATTTGAATTGACCTATGAACTATCCTGTAACAAAAGCACCTTTAAGAAGAACCAATGGAATCATGTCAAACTTGTCTATTGTATTGCCTATCCCTGCAAGAGTATATATGTGCGCTCTCTGACCCCAGTCTTGAGTCTTCTTGCTGTGTTGACGGAGGTTTCTAATGCTGATGCCGGTATCTGGGCCCAGAGCGCGTGCGTATGTAACAACTGTACTTGGGTCTGTATGATTTATTTGCACTAATTGTATTTAGATCACAGCGTGTAACCATCTGTCTTTACTGAATAATATCTTTTTGTGCTTTGGAACCACATTCAAAGTCTGAAAGCATTTATTTCTTGTGCGACTCATTACGCTGAATAGGGACAATTTTAGAAGGTATAGGAAGGAATATTGTTTAGTAGGTATAGGCATGAATCGATTGTTAGAAGGTATAGATAGGTAGGAATCGATAATATGGAGGACACAAGGCATTCTGGGAGCTGAAAGCTTTAACTGTTTGGTGCCTGGATCTCTCCAACCACATTACCCCATGGTATCCCTGTGGATCCCTATGGACCCTGAAGAAGAAATTAAGGGTTTTTTTGTTTAGTTAGGTGATTACATATTAGCAATTCCTTTATACAGTGTTTTTTTTAAAGCATGACCTGTCTTATTATGTTCTCAGTAAATAAAATTAATTTCACATAAATTCCTCTTGCTGTTGATAGCCATGCAAATACCTTGCTTTGTCACTTTGTAACGTATATACTGTATATATATTAGTAGTTTTAGGTCCACACTCTCGTCTATTTATGCAAAATGCTGGGATAGCGACCAATATGAGTACAACGGATCCAAAAGAAAAAGTCCAAATAAGGTGCACTCACCGGACTTGCAGAACAGCAAAAGAGTCTTTATTCACAGAAAAGCCATCACAGGATCTCTTTGACTAAAGACCCTTTTGCTGTTCTGCAAGTCTGGTGAGTGCACCTTATTTGGATTTTTTTTTTTTTTATCTCATACTGTATATACATAACAAATATATATATATTATCAGAGTTGAAGCAGGAGCACTTGGATAGAATGGCCGTCGGGCACGGAATGTATCTGTTCTATTAACCAAATGTAACAATAAAATCTCTGTTTACTTTATCTACTGACGTGAGTGCTGGTCTTTCCCTTATACTGCTGGATTTGGAATGTAGACACTGCCAGGAGCCTGCATCAATGCAAGTATCCAGCATTCAATACAGTCTCTGCATCATGGCAAGTATTCCTAATGTATCACTGTGACTGCATCTCAGCGGTATTCACTAAGTGCCTGATCCCCCGCTACACTTACAGTAAGTGCCTACCTATAGTGACTGCACCTCAGCGGTATTCACTTAGTGCCGGATCCCCCGCTACACTTACAGTAAGTACCTACCTATAGTGACTGCATCTCAGCGGTATTCACTAGTGCCAGATCCCCCGCTACACTTACAGTAAGTACCTACCTACAGTGACTGCATCTCAGCCATATTCACTAAGTGCCGGATCCCCCGCTACACTTACAGTAAGTGCCTACCTACAGTGGCTGCATCTCAGCGGTATTCACTAAGTGCCGTCCCCCCTTCACACACAGTAAGTGCCTACATACAGTGACTGCATCTCAGCGGTATTCACTAAATGCCGGATCCCCCACTACACTTACAGTAAGTGCCTACCTACAGTGACTGCATCTCAGCCAGAGCATTGCGTTCATCAGAGACTCTATTACCTCTTGTGTGATCTTCAGTGTCTGCTTCAGGTATTGCCCCATTTATACCAAGTGTCTGGTTATCTACAGTACTTTGCTAGTATACCATCGGCTGTAGGTGTCTGGTCTCTCTGCTATGGGTTCCTGGTAGTGAGGGCTAACCCTGAGCTCAGGTTCTAGTTCCAGTTCTGTCTTCAGTGTGCAGGTTCCAGATGTGTAAGTGCGCAGACCCGAGTCCCTCATTCCTGGAGATCCCAGTAGTGGGTGCCAACTCCATGTTCCTGGAATCAGGTTGTGAGGTTGCAAACACCATTATCGGTACTAGGGTACTCTACCCTGGATTCCAGTTCTGTACTCTGGGCCAGGTCCTGGTCTAGTGACCTATCCCGTTACCTGTGGTTACTGAATGCTCGGTCCCGGCTTCCCGCACAGTTGATCTTTACTAATCAATGTTATCCTGGACTTTCCTGTTACTCTGATCTCTGTATTACACCCTGTGTGCACCAACAAACCATTGTGTCACTATACTAACATTATTCAGGGCAAACACACTCACACACACACCGCATACTCACAACCACACACACACCGCATACTCACACACACACACACTGCATACTCACACACCACATACACACACACACCGTATACACACACACACCGTATGCACACACACACCACATACACACCGCATACAGGGAAAACCGATATCTGTTCTTATCTAGAGAAAATGTATGTAATACAGCCACGGCCAAAAGCCCTGGACTCCACAAACTCCATACTATCCCCCTGTCGCTGTATTTATCAGGGCACCACTGAACTGGAATATCTACCAACTGAATAGTGCAAATTACTACACAAGGACAATAGAGAATCCAAAATGAATTGCAAATGGCACTGAAACCCCAATATATATGAATAGAGAATATATACGCTACTGAAAATGATTCCTATCTGCCCTACAGTAATCAACACTCAAACAGCACAAACTCTGATCAAAATCAAATGTCTAAATTTGCACAATTGTTATAATCATTGGAGAAAAGCATCTGCCTGGGAGGCACAGAAAGGTCCCCCCTTCCCCATCACAGGGGCACTCAGCTTCTGCAGAGCATGGGATGAGGGTCTCACAGGTGGCCCCGGCTTGGTCAACATTTGAAATACACAAGTTTACACCGAGAAAAAAATATATTGACAAGAAGTTTCCCATTTCCATGGTATACTCAGTTTTATTAAAAATGAAGAAACCAATTTATCAAATATGTTACAATTTATAGCTTGGATTTTCACTTTAATAACAAAAAGAAGTTTCTCTACACTTCATGGGACAAAGAATTCGATAAAATGGCCTTTTCCTGGTACCAAAAATAAAACATGAATTCAGCTTTAAAAGATTTTTGGCACCTGCTTCAGACTCAAATAATAAAAGACATTTACAAAAAATTACATTCCTTTCTCTTTAAATCCTCTTTTTATAACTAAAATATATACATTTATAGAGAGCTTGAAGCAGCCAGCTTTAGGATAGAGCGAGTAGAAAATAAAGGACTTATATTTCTGGTCTTTTTTTTATTTTTTTTTTAAATGCTTTTTTCTTTTTTTTTATTTATTTTAAACATTTTACTGGGATAGAACACGAGTCTGCCCTCAAAATGGGGCAATGAAATAAAAGAAATTAGCATCACTCGAAGGAATGATTCCAGTACATCTAAAGCCGATATATTTACACATTATACATATTACATGTTCTCGTTCCGCAGAGAGACCATTAATGGCGGCCACAGCGTGGAGTAAAACCCAGCTCACAGGGAAGATGGACGCTGCTACATATAGCTCATTTCTTTTGCTGAATGTAACTGGAGTTCAGGTGAGGATGCCCTTGTGATAAGACTGGGAATTGCTGCCCGTTCTGGATCAATGAGGCAGCTGCAAGAGAAAAGGCTGAAAATAAACGAGATTGTAGCGTACCGACATACCGGGAGCTCCGGGAAGCATCAGTCAGCGACACATCGGGAAGGAGACAGATTACATCACATGTTCTTACACAATCAGTCAGCGACACATCGGGAAGGAGACAGATTACATCACATGTTCTTACACAATCAGTCAGCGACACATCGGGAGGGAGACAGATTACATCACATGTTCTTACACAGTCAGTCAGTGACACATCGGGAGGGAGACAGATTACATCACATGTTCTTACACAGTCAGTCAGTGACACATCAGGAGGGAGACAGATTACATCACATGTTCTTACACAATCAGTCAGCGACACAGCGTGGAGGGAGACAGATTACATCACATGTTCTTACACAGTCAGTCAGTGACACAACGTGGAGGGAGACAGATTACATCACATGTTCTTACACAATCAGTCAGCGACACATCGGGAAGGAGACAGATTACATCACATGTTCTTACACAATCAGTCAGCGACACATCGGGAGGGAGACAGATTACATCACATGTTCTTACACAGTCAGTCAGTGACACATCGGGAGGGAGACAGATTACATCACATGTTCTTACACAGTCAGTCAGTGACACATCAGGAGGGAGACAGATTACATCACATGTTCTTACACAATCAGTCAGCGACACAGCGTGGAGGGAGACAGATTACATCACATGTTCTTACACAGTCAGTCAGTGACACAACGTGGAGGGAGACAGATTACATCACATGTTCTTACACAATCAGTCAGCGACACAGCGTGGAGGGAGACAGATTACATCACATGTTCTTACACAGTCAGTCAGTGACACATCGGGAGGGAGACACATTACATCACATGTTCTTACACAATCAGTCAGCGACACAGCGTGGAGGGAGACACATTACATCACATGTTCTTACACAATCAGTCAGTGACATCGGGAGGGAGACACATTACATCACATGTTCTTACACAATCAGTCAGCGACACAGCGTGGAGGGAGACACATTACATCACATGTTCTTACACAATCAGTCAGTGACATCGGGAGGGAGACACATTACATCACATGTTCTTACACAATCAGTCAGTGACACATCGGGAGGGAGACAGATTACATCACATGTTCTTACACAGTCAGTCAGTGACACATCAGGAGGGAGACAGATTACATCACATGTTCTTACACAATCAGTCAGCGACACAGCGTGGAGGGAGACAGATTACATCACATGTTCTTATACAATCAGTCAGTGACATCGGGAGGGAGACAGATTACATCACATGTTCTTACACAATCAGTCAGCGACACAGCGTGGAGGGAGACAGATTACATCACATGTTCTTATACAATCAGTCAGTGACATCGGAAGGGAGACAGATTACATCACATGTTCTTACACAATCAGTCAGGGACATCGGGAGGGAGACAGATTACATCACATGTTCTTACACAATCAGTCAGTGACACATCGGGAGGGAGACAGATTACATCACATGTTCTTACACAGTCAGTCAGTGACACATCAGGAGGGAGACAGATTACATCACATGTTCTTACACAATCAGTCAGCGACACAGCGTGGAGGGAGACAGATTACATCACATGTTCTTATACAATCAGTCAGTGACATCGGGAGGGAGACAGATTACATCACATGTTCTTACACAATCAGTCAGCGACACAGCGTGGAGGGAGACAGATTACATCACATGTTCTTACACAATCAGTCAGGGACATCGGGAGGGAGACAGATTACATCACATGTTCTTACACAATCAGTCAGTGACACAGCGTGGCGTGAGACAGATTACATCACATGTTCTTACACAATCAGTCAGCGACACAGCGTGGAGGGAGACAGATTACATCACATGTTCTTATACAATCAGTCAGTGACATCGGGAGGGAGACAGATTACATCACATCACATGTTCTTACACAATCAGTCAGCGACACAGCGTGGAGGGAGACAGATTACATCACATGTTCTTATACAATCAGTCAGTGACATCGGGAGGGAGACAGATTACATCACATGTTCTTACACAATCAGTCAGCGACACAGCGTGGAGGGAGACAGATTACATCACATGTTCTTATACAATCAGTCAGTGACATCGGAAGGGAGACAGATTACATCACATGTTCTTACACAATCAGTCAGGGACATCGGGAGGGAGACAGATTACATCACATGTTCTTACACAATCAGTCAGTGACACATCGGGAGGGAGACAGATTACATCACATGTTCTTACACAGTCAGTCAGTGACACATCAGGAGGGAGACAGATTACATCACATGTTCTTACACAATCAGTCAGCGACACAGCGTGGAGGGAGACAGATTACATCACATGTTCTTATACAATCAGTCAGTGACATCGGGAGGGAGACAGATTACATCACATGTTCTTACACAATCAGTCAGCGACACAGCGTGGAGGGAGACAGATTACATCACATGTTCTTACACAATCAGTCAGGGACATCGGGAGGGAGACAGATTACATCACATGTTCTTACACAATCAGTCAGTGACACAGCGTGGCGTGAGACAGATTACATCACATGTTCTTACACAATCAGTCAGCGACACAGCGTGGAGGGAGACAGATTACATCACATGTTCTTATACAATCAGTCAGCGACACATCGGGAAGGAGACAGATTACATCACATGTTCTTACACAATCAGTCAGCGACACATCGGGAGGGAGACAGATTACATCACATATTCTTACACAATCAGTCAGTGACACAGCGTGGAGGGAGACAGATTACATCACATGTTCTTACACAGTCAGTCAGTGACACATCAGGAGGGAGACAGATTACATCACATGTTCTTACACAATCAGTCAGCGACACAGCGTGGAGGGAGACAGATTACATCACATGTTCTTACACAGTCAGTCAGTGACACAACGTGGAGGGAGACAGATTACATCACATGTTCTTACACAATCAGTCAGCGACACAGCGTGGAGGGAGACAGATTACATCACATGTTCTTACACAGTCAGTCAGTGACACATCGGGAGGGAGACACATTACATCACATCACATGTTCTTACACAATCAGTCAGCGACACAGCGTGGAGGGAGACACATTACATCACATGTTCTTACACAATCAGTCAGTGACATCGGGAGGGAGACACATTACATCACATGTTCTTACACAATCAGTCAGGGACATCGGGAGGGAGACAGATTACATCACATGTTCTTACACAATCAGTCAGTGACACAGCGTGGCGTGAGACAGATTACATCACATGTTCTTACACAATCAGTCAGCGACACAGCGTGGAGGGAGACTGATTGTATAAGAACATGTGATGTAATCTGTCTCCCTCCACGCTGTGTCGCTGACTGATTGTGTAAGAACATGTGATGTAATCTGTCTCACGCCACGCTGTGTCACTGACTGATTGTGTAAGAACATGTGATGTAATCTGTCTCCCTCCCGATGTCCCTGACTGATTGTGTAAGAACATGTGATGTAATGTGTCTCCCTCCACGCTGTGTCGCTGACTGATTGTGTAAGAACATGTGATGTAATCTGTCTCCCTCCTGATGTGTCACTGACTGACTGTGTAAGAACATGTGATGTAATCTGTCTCCCTCCACGCTGTGTCACTGACTGATTGTGTAAGAATATGTGATGTAATCTGTCTCCCTCCCGATGTGTCGCTGACTGATTGTGTAAGAACATGTGATGTAATCTGTCTCCTTCCCGATGTCACTGACTGATTGTATAAGAACATGTGATGTAATCTGTCAGTGACATCGGGAGGGAGACAGATTACATCACATGTTCTTACACAATCAGTCAGCGACACAGCGTGGAGGGAGACAGATTACATCACATGTTCTTACACAATCAGTCAGGGACATCGGGAGGGAGACAGATTACATCACATGTTCTTACACAATCAGTCAGTGACACAGCGTGGCGTGAGACAGATTACATCACATGTTCTTACACAATCAGTCAGCGACACAGCGTGGAGGGAGACAGATTACATCACATGTTCTTATACAATCAGTCAGTGACATCGGGAGGGAGACAGATTACATCACATGTTCTTACACAATCAGTCAGCGACACAGCGTGGAGGGAGACAGATTACATCACATGTTCTTACACAATCAGTCAGTCACAATCAGTCAGTGACACAGCGTGGAGGGAGACAGATTACATCACATGTTCTTACACAATCAGTCAGTGACACAGCGTGGCGTGAGACAGATTACATCACATGTTCTTACACAGTCAGTCAGTGATACAGCGTGGAGGGAGACAGATAACATCACATGTTCTTACACAAGGTCAGAAAAGGAGATTTATTTTCCATGGGATGAGTAACAAGCAGGGCTAGAGGCCATACAGCGATCAATGTTTGTGCCCAATAACAACCACCATTATACCATAACCATGTTTAATACAATTAGAATAATGAAAAGATATTTTTCAACTATTTTATATTCGTTGGCTTCACATTTATTGTTTTCATTATTACAAACTTTTATTGTTAAGGCAACATCAGGACATCTAGTGCTGCTTGCTCTTATGTGAAAAAGAAAATACTCATAAAAAATAAAGCTTGGGGCTGCCGAAGCAGTCCCCCTGTCTAAAGGTGCGACCAGTCCTGCCGGCACCAAACGTAAAACAGTCTGCCTGTGGCTGGGGTATATGTGGGGGAGGACCGGTGCATCCTGGGAGCTAAAGCTGTGACTGCTAGGTGCCCGGATCACTTCAACCACATTATCCCCATAGTATCCCTGTGGACAGATAGATACGAGATAGATATGAGATAGATAGATATGAGATAGATAGATAGATATGAGATAGATAGATATGGGATAGATAGATATGAGATAGATAGATAAATAGATAGATAGATATGAGATAGATATATAGATAGATAGATAATGAGATAGATAGATATGAGATAGATCAAGAGATATGGTAAGAACTTACCTTTGTTATCTCTGTTTCTACGAAGTCCATAGGGTCCACAGGGTTGACCTTGGGGTATAGGTTGGGAACCAAATCCGGGCACCACGCAGTTAAAGCTTTTAGCTCCCAGGATGCACTTGGGTCCACTCTCCCTATAACCCCACCCCCAGCCAGAGGCACCTCAGTTTGTAAGTAGCCAAAGGCCGGAGGAGGAGAAAAAAAAAAAAGAGAGAAAACTGGAACACTCGATAACCATACTCACAGAAATGGGAGACGGAAAACCGGTGACCAGTCACACAGCCCATTTGAAGCCAGGTGCGTCAGGGCGGGCGCCCTGTGGACCCTATGGACTTCGTAGAAACAGAGATAACAAAGGTAAGTTCTTACCATATCTCTTGTTTTCTACTTCAGGGTCCATAGGGGGTCCACAGGGTTGACCTTGGGGATGTCCCAAAGCAGTTCAACCAAGGGAGGGGACGCTCCTGTGCTGAGAGGAGAATCCGCCGCCAAAAAGGAAGCATCCTGAGAGGCAAAGGAAAACAATGCCTAGAACCTTAAAAAGGTGTAGACAGAAGACCAGGTGGCCACCTAGCAAGGCAAACCAGCCAAGGCGCCACCGCGAGCCACCCACGAGGGTTACATGGCCCGAGAAAAAAACAAGCAGCAACAACAGAAAGGCCTACCCATGGGTAGGCCCCTGAAGAAGACATACGAGGCCGTCCAGCCAACATATGGCCATAGGCCGGCCATCCTTTCCTGTTAAAACCAGAAATCTCAGACCACCAATAAGGAGTCCGATTTCCGTCAGGAACTTGAATGGATCACATAAATCCACAGAGGCCGGACCACAGTCAATGAGGCCACACCAGCCGAGAGGACTGGGGACTGAATGGCCGCACCATAAGTTCCAGAATAATATGGAACCTGAAAATCACTAAGAAGAAACACAGGGTGAGAGCAACTCACACCCTAACAAGATGCCCTCCAGAAGAGGGAGCCACCTGAGAACGCTCCCAATTCCGACACTCACCTGGTTGATATAAACTCCCTGAGAGAAAGAGAGAGCCTAAGCAATAGACCATGTAATGGCTATTACAACCAGCGGTTCCATTAACTTTCCCCGGAGTTAACGAAGAACCACTCCTAACTCCCAAGGAGACCCTAGGGAGGACAAATGGAGGCATAATCCAGAAAACACTCCAAAGGATGAACTGGATATCAGAGCGGAGCAATTCCATAACCTAATCATACTGACAGTGTAGAGATCTGCACTGTCAGGAAGGCCAGGCCGAGGGAGAAACCCAAGCCAGCCGGAAGGAATGCCAGAATATCTGGAAATCCTGGACACCAGAGGATCGTATTGATAGGTATAATACCATAAGAATTATGGCTGCCACAGATTGTGGTAGGTCCCAGCAAAAGCTGATCCATGTGCTCCAATCATTCCAACGATGACAAAGCCATGGAAGCCGTAAGACCACTATAGGGACGTAGTCAAAGACAAACGACCCAGGTCCAAGGCAAACCCCAGGACCCTGAGACAACAGGTCTGGGTAGCGAAGCATCAGGAATGGAGTATCGATGGAGAGACTCGGAAAAACCAAGTACCCCTGACATCTGGGGCAATCAGGAGCCACCAGCAGGAAAGCATCTCTGTCTCTATTGAAACACTTCCCTCGAGGAAGAATGGAGACTGGAGAACACAGGTACGCAAATTGGAAGAACCCCTTCACCGACAAAGAGTCACTGAAGGTTGCTTCAGAATCCCCAGAGTTGGACTGTAACACCATAGTGTGATAGAGTCAGAAGGCCATGAGTGTCACCTCAGGAGGGCCCCCCCCCCCTGCTCACCAGGAGATGAAACCTCCCTTGGGGAAGAGACTAGTCCCCGGGATGCACGTCGTAACGGCTGAGGACTCCCGCTTCCCAATGGAGAGCACCCGAAATGAACACTGTCAAGATTGTCGGGAGGAGACCCTCAGACAATGCCCGAATGTATGACATACCTGACATTGCCACCCAACGAACAGTATTGCTAAAAAGGAAGCCACTGTTCTGAGCCTGTCGGACTGAACTTTTTCAGGTTCACCTGGAAACAAGGGCTATGCCAGAGTGAAGCCCAAGACAGGCTAAAGTTCCAACAAGTTAATTGACAGGGTGGAATCGACAAGACATCCAATTGCACTGAAATGGATGCGAACCAGACACTGTCCTTAGCAAAGAATACCCTGGACGAGATGGCCATAGTCACCCGAAAAGGGACCGACTTGCCTCCGGGGAGAGCATCATCGTTTGAACAGTGATCCGACAGAAAAAACTCGTTCCATCTGGAGATAAACCAATTATGGAAAGGCCTGGAATGGAACTGAGCCCATTCCACCCTTCCAAAGGCAGACACTGAATAGTGGACCATGCATCTCAGAGTGTAAAGACATATGGCGACTGCGCAGACATCCATGTACTCCTAATGGAAGAGTGGAGATGCCGTCTTAAGCCAGAAGAATTCTCAGATTTTGAGAATCCAGCAGGGCTCCTAGGTGAAGAATACCCAGAGAGGGATGCAGGGAGGACTTTTTTCCCCTTGATTAAACGTCTGCACCCTGAAGAACCCACAGTCAACCAGACCCGGCTGTAAAGTACCCCGGTGATCCTGCTAAGAGCAGGAGGCCATCCAGGTACAGGAGCATTGGGATATACTTAACAGAAGAACTGTCAGAAAATCCAAAATGTTGGTAAACCCCTGTGGGGCTGAGATCAGTCCCAACAGGCAGAGCCCGAAAAATCGTAAGTGCTGTGATACAGCAAACCTCAGTCCATGCTGAGGTAAGGTCTCTGTAAGTACCCGTAGGCACGCGTCCTGTATATCCAGTGATACCATAAAGTCCCCGGGTTCCAAACATAGTATGATGGAGCATAGGGATTGCTTCCTGAACCCAGGTAGCTTTAGGAACTGGTTCGGGGAATTGAGACAGAGAATAGGCCAAAGAGGACCATTCAGCCACCGCACCAGAAAGAAAGCAGAACAACCAGTCCCTCGCTGAGAAAGTGGGGATGGCCCAATTAGCTCCGCTTACCGCAACAACTGTATAGCTTTCTGGATTTGTAAGGCCCTGTTCCGAATAAGGGCCTGCGTACCATCACATGGAAATAGGCCGCCTGAGCAAAGAGAGGGCGTACCCTCCTACCCACGTAGCCGCGGCAACTAGACACTAGTACCGGGCAAACTGAGAAATCGCCATCTCCCAGTGGTAGGCCTGTCTCGTCAGGCTGACGATATATCCGTTGGTTCAGAAGCAGGATCGGCTGGCAGTCCAGGCCTGCTCGGAACTGGATATGTCGGCCCTTGTAAAGGCCGACAGTCTATGAAGAAACAGACCTTTAGGCTGACCCAGAGGACAAAAAGACTTAATAGTCTGAGGCCCCGTAGTGAGCATAGCTGACGGCGGGAAATTTGTACTGCCACTGTCAAGGTCAGATATACCCTATAGATGGTATCTGCACCTCTGCATTCCCAGAGCGCAGCCATAGGGTATTACGGAGGATACCGTCGCAGCCGGAACTCTGAAAGTTTGGAGCTGGTATCCAATATAGGCATGTCCACCTATGACAACTGCATATATTACGTGAGCGACCAAATACATTTGAACCCCAGACGTGTTGGAGGGGAAAAAACATTACAAATGCATCAGCTCAGTATGCAATAGTATTAACCAACCATGCTATCGCCATGGTAGGATGGGTAACAACCCCTGAAAGCGAGTATACTGATTTCAGGCAGAGTTACCACCTACGGATCAGAAGAATCCGACCACGCAGGAATGGGATGCGCAGTAACGTCTGTAATCCGACGAGTAACACGCCCATCCACCCCAGGAGGGGCTCATGATGACCCTCAGGGAATTTGGGACAGGAAACCAAACACTGTTGTAATACCTCATATCTGGCAACAGCCAGAGTCCCGCTATGCGATCCACCCGCTAGTCAGCAACAGGGACCCAGAAGGCACGTAATACTGAGGGTGTATGATACAGGTGCAGGTCAACATTCACTCTAACCAGAATGGACCTGCTACCAGTCCTAAAACAGGGATAAATATACTTGAGATAGGCTTCCCCCCCGTGTAAGAGGGAAAGAGCCCAAAACAGTATCCAGTTCACGGTAGAGCCAAGTGGGAAGTAAGCACAGGGCGTCCACCACGCCAAATTGCGTTTCATAGAAAAACGACTTCCACCCAGGGTGGCTGTTGTGGTAATCCCTGCCAGGGGCATGACAGACTATCGTGGCACCAGGGGGAATTCATATACTCGAAAAAACCCCTGTAGGGAGCGGTAGTCTGTGTCACAGGCGAAGAGTGCAAGAAACTGCGAGATACCCTGAGATGAAAAAGGGCAGTATGGTGAAGTAACCCCAAGTGAGGTACAACAATAGGGCCCGCCCGGCGATCCGCAATTAAGAGGATCCCGAGAAAACAAACCGCCCAAGGGGGTCGTGAAAGGGGCCGGCATCCGATGACGCCACATACAGAACCCTTTAAGAGTTAAATCCTCCGCACTAACACCTGCAGCACATGGCTTGCAGGATAGTAAAAATGGGTGCAGTATAACGCTCTATCTCCTGGTCAGACATATCTGACCAAGCCTTGCCATCAAGCAGCGCTATACTGGTCCTGACTGAAACTTAGCTGCAGGGACCCATTTTCAGCGTATGCAACACACAGTTCCACTCAAAATATGGCAACGTGCAGCACGCAACAGTATGTGACAAACCTCACAAATATTAACAAGTATATAAATGTGAGGTCTCAGAACCACCCCAAGTACAGTTGTATTAGGGCAGATAAGGAAAGGGATAGATATACACTGACAGGTGAGAGAATAAAGTACAGTCAGCACTAGCATAAGTCACATACAATGCAGATATACACATATATACATAAACATGTCATATAATATACTGCACTATTACACTGCATGCAACTTACCCAGATTCAGTGTCTGGGAAGGCTACAGCGCTGTGTACACTGACCTAATGGTGAGGTACGCAGGGGGACTGGACTCACTGCAATCTCCAGAGATTTCTGCTGCACCACAGAGAAAATGGCCGCTGGAGACCTCAGAAGAAGCGTGGCCCGCGGAGGAAGCAGCTCAGCGACGCCAGACTATGGATACTGAAAGGCGCGCTGAGCTGAGGGGAGGAGCCGCTGTAACAGGGAAGGCTGTCTCCCCTGGCCGGCTATTAACCCCCGGGACGCCGGCTCCCTGCACCGAACACTAAGTCCCTGGTGGTCTAGTGGACACACGGGGTATGGGGGGCCCGCCGCCACTGCCGGCGCCTCCGGTCTGTCCCCAGAGACCGGAGGCACAGGACTGCATTTCAAATGCGCGGATCACCGCAAGCGGTGACCCGCGCCTTACCTGCTCCCCGTGAATCCGGCAGCAGTCCTGGGCGCCCGCAGAGTCCGGCTAGTACAGACTCTGGGGTCCCGCTGAGATCCCCAGATCTGTACTGGCGTCTCAGCGCCAGCGGGGTGACGGAGCGGCAGCTTAGACGTCCTATGGACAGTCTGATGCTGCCGCTCTGAAGAATCCAAAGGAAAAATAAAAAACTCTGTCCTTTAGAAAAAAATAAAGCTTAGGGGCTGCTAATCAGCTCCCCACTGCACTAAACGGTGACCCGATTCCGGCCGGGCACCAACTTAAACTGAGGTGCCTCTGGCTGGGGGTGGGGTTATAGGGAGAGTGGACCCAAGTGCATCCTGGGAGCTAAAAGCTTTAACTGCGTGGTGCCCGGATTTGGTTCCCAACCTATACCCCAAGGTCAACCCTGTGGACCCCCTATGGACCCTGAAGTAGAAAGATAGATATGAGACAGATAGATAGATAGATATGAGATAGATAGATAATGAGATAGATAGATATGAGATAGATATATAGATATGAGATAGATATATAGATATGAGATAGATAATGAGATAGATAGATATGAGATAGCTAAATATATATATATACATAAGACAGATATATAGATGGATAAATAGGTATTAGATAGATATGAGATAAATATATGTACATAGGACAGAGACAGATAAATGATGGATAAATATATATGAGATAAATATGAGGTTGTGTGTGATGGGCACTGAGGGAATGTTGGGAGCTCTGAGGGGCTTGTGTTGTGGTCTATACAAGGTTTCATATATTTTGGTTGGGGTGATGGTCTGGCTTCTAGATTTTAGAAAAAATTGTTGAGCCCTGAGATAGATAAATAGATATTAGAGGGATAGATATGAGCTATATAGACACATATAGTTAGATATGAGATAGCTTATTTATATATTATATACATATATATAAGACAGATATGAGATAGGTACATAGTTAGACACGAGACAGCTGAATATATATATACATAAGACAGACAGATATGAGTTATATATATATATATAGTCGAACAGGGGGTCCGGCACCCCTCCTAGATGACAATACTGTGCTGCCGTCACAGAGACGGGATACAAACGGGTAAGAGGTGCAGCACTGTAGACAGACTTCCATGCATGGTGTAGTCAGCGTTTCAATGTTATAATCTACATTTTCTTCAGGACAGGAGACATAGTAAACGTAGCTTACCTTTTATTCACCTCAGTGCACACGTGTATGAGACATAATATCTCACCAGGGGAACCGTTGGCCAATAATAAAGAATTGATCTTTAGACCAGCGGATAAGGGGGGTGCCCTGGTGATACAAATATAAAATACAAGTGGCTAAACATCTTAATGATACCAAGACTTATAGGGAATTATCACAGGACCCTACCCATCATTTCAGCCAAATTAGGTGATGTTTTACTTCCACTTCATCCAATGGTCCCGCTGCTGTACACCATACCCAAGGTGCACAAATCGATGGTAGACCCTCCGGGCCGCCCGATAATCTCAGCGCAAAACTCACTTTTTCAACCAACATCGGTCTATTTAGATACCTTGTTTCAACCCTGTATACGTAATCATCCACGATATTTGTTGGACACTTCTACCTTACTAAGGAAACTAAAGGATCTTCCCACCTGTGATGAGGAAATTTGGCTATGCAGTGTAGACGTAGCTAACTTATATACTATTATTCCACATGAACTTGGTCTATCTGCAGTGAGGAAATTCCTATCAGGACATCCTCTATACACTGGTCCTGAGTTAGATTTGGTTATTGTACTTTTGGGGCTTATTCTCACAAAGAACTTTTGCCTGTACGATGGTCGATTCTATTTGCAACTTATGGGGTGTGCGATGGTGTCCAGTGTGGCCCCATCGTACGCTAATATATTTATGTTTTTTGTGGAGGAGGAGTTATTTTTTACCAATATCGATGTGGCGCAGCGTATAGCTTTTTATATGCGATATATCGATGACCTCCTGATTTTTTGGAGGGGCCCTAAAGAAGATCTTATGTCATTGATTGCTAAACATAATTCTGGTCTCAGTCCGGTAAAATTAACGTACAATATGAGTAACACTACAATTAACTATTTAGATGTTGCCATTTCCATTCACAATGGGGTGATCAGTACTAGCCTTTTTTCAAAAGAGTCGGATCACAATAACCTGCTACATGCTACGAGCTGTCATCCGCGTAGCCTTATTAGAGGTCTGCCATACTCTCAGTTGTTGCGTGTCAGACGAATGACCACAGATGAGAAGATGGCTGAGACACAAATGGATGGGATGATTGCTAAATTCCTAGAAAGAGGCTATTCCTTGCGTGATTTGGAAGTTATCAAATCGAGAGTTATGAGTATATCTAGGGAGTATTATAATCAAGCCAGCAATAGCATTAATGTGGTTTCTAAAAAACTGTGGCCTTTGATACAATGTGATGTTGATTTGGATCTAACAAACAGTAAATTAATGCCATGTTATACACGTGGAAAGAATCTGAGGGACATTCTAGTTTAGACAGATATTACATCGCCTGATAGATCTAAGGTTGTCGGAGGCTCTGTGAATAGGGGCTGTGTGAGATGTACATGCGTAACTTGTCGCTATTTGATACCAGGCAATATTTTTGCCATCCGTTATCTGGTAAAAAGTATACCATTAGACATACTCTAACTTGTAACACTCCTTTTGTTATATACCAAATTGTGTGCCCTTGTGGACTGTCCTATATCGGTAAAACCGAAAGACCTTTTAAAGAAAGGATGGCAGTTCACCGCTCTTCAATTCGTGGTGCTCTTACTAAAGGCACCAGTGAACAGCCGGTCGCTAGACACTTTGCCACTATCCCACATCCTCTGGCAGCCTTACGCTATCGGATGATTGACCACATCACAGTTTCCATTCGGGGTGGCAATCGTGCTTTAAAACTTATACAGTGTGAGGCCAGGTGGATACACAGGTTAGGGACCCTTGTGCCCAGGGGGCTTAATGAGTACCATGGCCTACAATGTCTTGTATAGTTTATGCCCTATTGGGATTATTGTAAGTATTATGTCCACATTTATTTTTCATGTGTATTTTGGTATATATATATGTACTATCATATGCCTTTTCTAAGGTATGCTCTTCCTATAAGTTTTGTTTCGAAATCTACATAGTACTGATGTACTTCTAGTATGAACTACTATTCCATAATAGCAGTGTAGTTCCATATGTCGTGATCCAAATCGCGTGGATATATATTACATCTTTGTTCCAGGGTGCCACTATCGTGTTGTTATGGTGATGGTTTTGCCGTTTCCTTGGTCAGGTGTTCCTGACTAGGATGACGTCATTAGAGTGCGCTGACGGCCGGGTGTGCAGTCCCGCCCCGCGACAGTACACGTGTGCACTGAGGTGAATAAAAGGTAAGCTACGTTTACTATGTCTCATGTCCTGAAGAAAATAGATTAAAACATTGAAACGTTGACTACACTATGACACCATGTATCTCTGAATTGAAGTTTGTCTGCAGTGCCGAACCTCTTGCCAGTTATATATATACACAAACACACACACAAGATAGACAGAGATTTGAGATATATAGATAGATAGACACTTAAAGTTAAATATACACACATAATGCATCTATGTGTTATATACACCTTATACACACAGCCTGCAGGTCATTTTATACAATATTTGTAATAATTTGTGCCTTAGACAAAGTTTGTGTGCATTGAACCATCAAAAATCAAAGGTTTCGTTAACGGTCATGCCAAAAATATACCGTACTTTGGAATATTTGGATATGGGAGACTCAACATATATATACAGTCAGGTGCATAAATATTGGGACATTGACAGAATTGTCATATTTTGGCCTCTAGTCACCACCACAATGGCTTTGAAATGAAACAAACAAGATGTGATTTACCTGCAGACTTTCAGATTTAATTTGAGGGTAATTACATCCAAATCAGGTGAACGGTGTAGGAATTACAACGGTTTCTATATGTGCCTCCCACTTTTTAAGGGGCCAAAAGTAATGGGACAAACTAAACAATCCTAAATCTAACTTTCACTTTTTAATACTTTGTTGCAAATCCTTTGCAGGCAATTACAGCCTGAAGTCTGGAACGCATAGACATCACCAGACGCTGGGTTTCATCCCTGGTGATGCTCTGCCAGGCCTCTACTGCAAATGTCTTCAGTTCCTGCTTGTTCTTGGGACATTTTCCCTTCAGTTTTGTCTTCATCAAGTGAAATGCATGCTCAATCAGATTCAGGTCAGGGGACTGACTTGGTCATTGCATAACATTCCACTTTTTAGCCTTAAAAAACTCTTTGGTTGCTTTTGCAGTAGGCTTCGGGTCATTGTCCATCTGCACTGTGAAGCGCCGTCCAATGAGTTCTGAAGCATTTGACTGAATATGAGCATATAATATTGCCCGAAACACTTCAGCATTCATTCTGCTGCTTTTGTCAGCAGTCACATCATCAATAAATACAAGGGAACCAGTTCCATTGGCAGTCATACATGCCCACGCCATGACACTATCACCACCATGCTTCACTGATGAGGTGGTATGTTTCGGATCATGAGCCGTTCCTTTCCTTCTCCATACTCTTCCCTTCCCATCACTCTGGTACAAGTTGATCTTTGTCTCATCTGTCCATAGGATGTTGTTCCAGAACTGTAATGGCTTTTTTAGATGTTGTTTAGCAAACTCTAATCTGGTCTTCCTGTTTTTGTGGCTCACCAATGGTTTACATCTTGTGGTGAACCCTCTAGATTCACTCTTGTGAAGTCTTCTCTTGATAGTTGACTTTGACACATATACATCTACCTCCTGGAGAGTGTTCTTGATTTGGTCAACTGTTGTGAAGGGGATTTTCTTCACCAGGGAAATAATTCTTCTGTCATCCACCACAGTTGTTTTCCATGATCTTCCGGGTCTTTTGGTGTTGCTGAGCTCTCCAGTGCGTTCTTTCTTTTTAAGAATGTTCCAAACAGTTGATTTGGCCACACCTAATGTTTTTGCTATCTCTCTGATGGGTTTGGTTTGATTTTTCAGCCTAATGATGGCTTCACTGATAGTGACAGCTCTTTGGATCTCATATTGAGAGTCGACAGCAACTGATTCCAAATGCAAATGTCACACCTAGAATCAACTCCAGACCTTTTACCTGCTTAATTGATAATGAAATAACGAGGGAATAGCCCACACCTGTCCATGAAATAGCTTTTGAGTTGATTGTCCCATTACATTTGGCCCATTAAAAAGTGGGAGGCACATATAGAAACCGTTGTAATTCCTACACCGTTCACCTGATTTGGATGTAATTACCCTCAAATTAAATCTGAAAGTCTGCAGGTAAAGCACATCTTGTATATTTCATTTCAAAGCCATTGTGGTGGTGAATAGAGGCCAAAATATGAAAATTCTGTCAATGTCCCAATATTTATGCACCTGACTGTATATGAGACAGATAAATATATATACATAAGACAAATAGATATGAGATATACAGATGGATAAATATATAGATAGATATGAGACAGATAAATAGTTATTAGATAGACAGATATATTACACAGATAAATATGAGATATACATAAATAGTTATTAGACAGACAGATCTTAGTGAGATAGATATGAGATTACCTGGAGAATAGTACGTCTTGGAATGAAAGCCGGGAGCTCCTTGCTGCAGGAAGTTCTGGGGCATAGTGTAAGGCCATGATCTGGGAATCAGGGGGTAGTGAGGAGGGGCACTGTGCTCCCAGGGAAGTGATGGTTTCCCAAACTGAGCTTGAAATCCCTGATCTAACAAGCACAAGACAGAAATCAGTGCTTTAGTAACTAATACTACACACATTAATAAAGTAATAAACAGATGCATCTTACTGTATAGGAATGAATATAAAGTACATTGCTACATATGTCAGTGGTCGCACTTCTGTTACTAATCTTTGTTCTTATATCTGTACTTTACAATTCAACTGAGTTCATTTTGCAATTATAACATCAAAATGGAAGAGTTCATCATGTAATACAAATAATTAGTCTGCTCTGCCCTGTACAGAATACCCGCTGGGCTTCATATTGTGTCTGATTACAGGAAGCTGCACAACTTCACAGCCGACCGAGCACCGGATTCAGGGAAGTATACACTGACCGATCGGCCACTCAACATGTCGTCCTGACGTCACCGCTGGGCTTCACATTGTGTCTGATTACAGGAATCTGGGTACATACTAGGTCAACTTCACAGCCGACCGAGCACCGGATTCAGGGAAGTACACACTGACCGATCGGCCACTCAACATGTCGTCCTGACGTCACCGCTGGGCTTCATATTGTGTCTGATTACAGGAAGCTGCACAACTTCACAGCCGACCGAGCACCGGATTCAGGGAAGTATACACTGACCGATCGGCCACTCAACATGTCGTCCTGACGTCACCGCTGGGCTTCACATTGTGTCTGATTACAGGAATCTGGGTACATACTAGGTCAACTTCACAGCCGACCGAGCACCGGATTCAGGGAAGTATACACTGACCGATCGGCCACTCAACATGTCGTCCTGACGTCACCGCTGGGCTTCACATTGTGTCTGATTACAGGAATCTGGGTACATACTAGGTCAACTTCACAGCCGACCGAGCACCGGATTCAGGGAAGTATACACTGACCGATCGGCAACTCAACATGTCGTCCTGACGTCACCGCTGGGCTTCACATTGTGTCTGATTACAGGAATCTGGGTACATACTAGGTCAACTTCACAGCCGACCGAGCACCGGATTCAGGGAAGTATACACTGACCGATCGGCAACTCAACATGTCGTCCTGACATCACCACTGGGCTTCACATTGTGTCTGATTACAGGAATCTGGGTACATACTAGGTCAACTTCACAGCCGACTGAGCACCGGATTCAGGGAAGTATACACTGACCGATCGGCCACTCAACATGTCGTCCTGGCGTCACCGCTGGGCTTCACATTGTGTCTGATTACAGGAATCTGGGTACATACTAGGTCAACTTCACAGCCGACTGAGCACCGGATTCAGGGAAGTATACACTGACCGATCGGCCACTCAACATGTCGTCCTGATGTCACCGCTGGGCTTCACATTGTGTCTGATTACAGGAATCTGGGTACATACTAGGTCAACTTCACAGCCGACTGAGCACCGGATTCAGGGAAGTATACACTGACCGATCGGCCACTCAACATGTCGTCCTGACGTCACCGCTTGGCTTCACATTGTGTCTGATTACAGGAATCTGGGTACATACTAGGTCAACTTCACAGCCGACCGAGCACCGGATTCAGGGAAGTATACACTGACCGATCGGTCACTCAACATGTCGTCCTGACGTCACCGCTGGGCTTCACATTGTGTCTGATTACAGGAATCTGGGTACATACTAGGTCAACTTCACAGCCGACCGAGCACCGGATTCAGGGAAGTATACACTGACCGATCGGCCACTCAACATGTCGTCCTGACTTCACCGCTGGGCTTCACATTGTGTCTGATTACAGGAATCTGGGTACATACTAGGTCAACTTCACAGCCGACCGAGCACCGGATTCAGGGAAGTATACACTGACCGATCGGCCACTCAACATGTCGTCCTGACGTCACCGCTGGGCTTCACATTGTGTCTGATTACAGGAATCTGGGTACATACTAGGTCAACTTCACAGCCGACCAAGCACCGGATTCAGGGAAGTATACACTGACTGATCGGCCACTCAACATGTCGTCCAGACGTCACCGCTGGGCTTCACATTCTGTCTGATTACAGGAATCTGGGTACATACTAGGTCAACTTCACAGCCGACCGAGCACCGGATTCAGGGAAGTATACACTGACCGATCGGCCACTCAACATGTCGTCCTGACGTCACCGCTTGGCTTCACATTGTGTCTGATTACAGGAATCTGGGTACATACTAGGTCAACTTCACAGCCGACCGAGCACCGGATTCAGGGAAGTATACACTGACCGATCGGTCACTCAACATGTCGTCCTGACGTCACCGCTGGGCTTCACATTGTGTCTGATTACAGGAATCTGGGTACATACTAGGTCAACTTCACAGCCGACCGAGCACCGGATTCAGGGAAGTATACACTGACCGATCGGCCACTCAAAGTGTCGTCCTGACTTCACCGCTGGGCTTCACATTGTGTCTGATTACAGGAATCTGGGTACATACTAGGTCAACTTCACAGCCGACCGAGCACCGGATTCAGGGAAGTATACACTGACCGATCGGCCACTCAACATGTCGTCCTGACGTCACCGCTGGGCTTCACATTGTGTCTGATTACAGGAATCTGGGTACATACTAGGTCAACTTCACAGCCGACCAAGCACCGGATTCAGGGAAGTATACACTGACCGATCGGCCACTCAACATGTCGTCCTGACGTCACCGCTGGGCGGGCATTTGAACCTGACGTCAGTCCTGCAGCAAGTGCCCGTACACACAGCCAGATGCCCCAATATATCTGCAGATATATATCGGCCATGCTGCACAGCCGACGCGTTATGTTTGTGAAAGACGTCTATCGGTGTGTACCCCCAATATCTATATATCGGGGTACACACACGCCGACACGCTCTCAATAGATAGGCTTATCAATTGAACAACCAATATATCACCCAGTGTGTACCCAACATTGGTCACAGACTAGAATGATTGGTCTGCCACGAATCACCAGCATACCACTCACTTCAAGGTAATAAAGAGCTGCCTCACGTGGTAATGGTATGGTTGGACTGCGCTCTACTGTATGGACAGTTGGGGTGTGGTGTCGGGGTGTGGGACATAACTAGTGTGTATAAGGGGTGCTGCGCTTTCCTTCTGGCAGGAGTACCAGGTCCTGTGTGATAACTTGATAGAGAGGTAGGGGCTGGAAAGTGCGCTCTCCCTGTGAGTGCAGTGGTGGTGTGGGTGTCTGGGAATATTGTGTAGTAGCTAGTGTGCTGGGTGTGGCTGAGTGGGGGTGGGAATATTGTGTAGTAGCCAGTGTGCTGGGTGTAGCTGAGTAGGGGTGGGGTGTGGGTGTCTGGGAATATTGTGTAGTTGCTAGTGTGCTGGGTGTGGCTGAGTGGGGGTGGGGTGTGGGTGTCTGGGAATATTGAGTAGTAGCTAGTGTGCTGGGTGTGGCTGAGTAGGGGTGGGGTGTGGGTGTCTGGGAATATTGTGTAGTTGCTAGTGTGCTGGGTGTGGCTGAGTGGGGGTGGGGTGTGGGTGTCTGGGAATATTGAGTAGTAGCTAGTGTGCTGGGTGTGGCTGAGTGGGGGTGGGGTGTGGGTGTCTGGGAATATTGTGTAGTAGCTAGTGTGCTGGGTGTGGCTGAGTGGGGGTGGGGTGTGGGTGTCTGGGAATATTGTGTAGTAGCTAGTGTGCTGGGTGTGGCTGAGTGGGGGTGGGAATATTGTGTAGTAGCTAGTGTGCTGGGTGTGGCTGAGTGGGGGTGGGGTGTGGGTGTCTGGGAATATTGTGTAGTTGCTAGTGTGCTGGGTGTGGCTGAGTGGGGGTGGGGTGTGGGTGTCTGGGAATATTGAGTAGTAGCTAGTGTGCTGGGTGTGGCTGAGTGGGGGTGGGGTGTGGGTGTCTGGGAATATTGTGTAGTAGCTAGTGTGCTGGGTGTGGCTGAGTGGGAGTGGGGTGTGGGAAAATTGTGTAGTAGCTAGTGTGCTGGGTGTGGCTGAGTGGGGGTGGGGTGTGGGTGTCTGGGAATATTGTGTAGTAGCTAGTGTGCTGGGTGTGGCTGAGTGGGGGTGGGGGGTGGGAATATTGTGTAGTAGCCAGTGTGCTGGGTGTGGCGGGGTGGGGTGGGGTGTGGGTGTCTGAGAATATTGTGTAGTAGCTAGTGTGCTGGGTGTGGCTGAGTGGGGGTGGGGTGTGGGAATATTGTGTAGTAGCTAGTGTGCTGGGTGTGGCTGAGAGGGGGTGGGGTGTGGGTGTCTGGGAATATTGTGTAGTAGCTAGTGTGCTGGGTGTGGCTGAGTGGGAGTGGGGTGTGGGAAAATTGTGTAGTAGCTAGTGTGCTGGGTGTGGCTGAGTGGGGGTGGGGTGTGGGTGTCTGGGAATATTGTGTAGTAGCTAGTGTGCTGGGTGTGGCTGAGTGGGATGTGGGTGTCTGGGAATATTGTGCAGTAGCTAGTGTGCTGGGTGTGGCTGAGTGGGAGTGGGGTGTGGGTGTCTGGGAATATTGTGTAGTAGCTAGTGTGCTGGGTGTGGCTGAGTGGGGGTGGGGTAATATTGTGTAGTAGCTAGTGTGCTGGGTGTGGGTGTCTGGGAATATTGTGTAGTAGCTAGTGTCCTGGATGTGGCTGAGTGGGGGTGGGGTGTGGGTGTCTGGGAATATTGTGTAGTAGCTAGTGTGCTGGGTGTGGCTAAGTGGGGGTGGGGTGTGGGTGTCTGGGAATATTGTGTAGTAGCTAGTGTGCTGGGTGTGGCTGAGTGGGGATGGGGTCTGGGTGTCTGGGAATATTGTGTAGTAGCTAGTGTGCTGGGTGTGGGTGTCTGGGAATATTGTGTAGTAGCTAGTGTGCTGGGTGTGGCTGAGTGGGGGTGTCTGGGAATATTGTGTAGTAGCTAGTGTGCTGGGTGTGGCAGAGTGGGAGTGGGTGTCTGTGAATATTGTGTAGTAGCTAGTGTGCTGGGTGTGGGTGTCTGGGAATATTGTGTAGTAGCTAGTGTGCTGGGTGTGGCTGAGTGGGGGTGGGGTGTGGGTGTCTGGGAATATTGTGTAGTAGCTAGTGTGCTGGGTGTGGCTGAGTGGGGGTGGGTTGTGGGTGTCTGGGAATATTGTGTAGTAGCTAGTGTGCTTGGTGTGGCTGAGTGGGAGTGGGGGTGTCTGGGAATATTGTGTAGCAGCTAGTGTGCTGGGTGTGGCTGAGTGGGAGTGGGGTGTGGGTGTCTGGGAATATTGTGTAGCAGCTAGTGTGCTGGTTGTGGCTGAGTGGGGGTGTCTGGGAATATTGTGTAGTAGCTAGTGTGCTGGGTGTGGCTGAGTGGGGGTGTCTGGGAATATTGTGTAGTAGCTAGTGTGCCGGGTGTGGCTGAGTGGGAGTGGGTGTCTGGGAATATTGTGTAGTAGCTAGAGTGCTGGGTGTGGCTGAGTGGGAGTGGGGTGTGGGTGTCTGGGAATATTGTGCAGTAGCTAGTGTGCTGGGTGTGGCTGAGTGGGGGTGGTGTGTGGGTGTCTGGGAATATTGTGTAGTAGCTAGTGTGCTGGGTGTGGCTGAGTGGGGGTGTCTGGGAATATTGTGTAGTAGCTAGTGTGCTGGGTGTGGCTGAGTTGGAGTGGGGTGTGGGTGTCTGGGAATATTGTGTAGTAGCTAGTGTGCTGGGTGTGGCTGAGTGGGAGTGGGGTGGGGGTGTCTGGGAATATTGTGTAGCAGCTAGTGTGCTGGGTGTGGCTGAGTGGGGGTGGGGTGTGGGTGTCTGGGAATATTGTGTAGTAGCTAGTGTGCTGGGTGTGGCTGAGTGGGGGTGGGGTGTGGGTGTCTGGGAATACTGTGTAGTAGCTAGTGTTCTGGGTGTGGCTGAGTGGGAGTGGGGTGTGGGTGTCTGGGAATATTGTGTAGTAGCTAGTGTGCTGGGTGTGGCTGAGTGGGGTGTGGGTGTCTGGGAATATTGTGTAGTAGCTAGTGTGCTGGGTGTGGTTGAGTGGGGGTGGGGTGTGGGTGTCTGGGAATATTGAGTAGTAGCTAGTGTGCTGGGTGTGGCTGAGTGGGGGTGGGGTGTGGGTGTCTGGGAATATTGTGTAGCAGCTAATGTGCTGGGTGTGGCTGAGTGGGGGTGGGGTGTGGGTGTCTGGGAATATTGTGTAGTAGCTAGAGTGCTGGGTGTGGCTGAGTGGGGGTGGGGTGTGGGTGTCTGGGAATATTGTGTAGCAGCTAGTGTGCTGGGTGTGGCTGAGTGGGGGTGGGGTGTGGGTGTCTGGGAATATTGAGTAGTAGCTAGTGTGCTGGGTGTGGCTGAGTGGGGGTGGGGTGTGGGTGTCTGGGAATATTGTGTAGTAGCTAGTGTGCTGGGTGTGGCTGAGTGGGGGTGGGGTGTGGGTGTCTGGGAATATTGTGTAGTAGCTAGTGTGCTGGGTGTGGCTGAGTGGGGGTGGGGTGTGGGTGTCTGGGAATATTGTGTAGTAGCTAGTGTGCTGGGTGTGGGTGGGTGGGGTGTGGGTGTCTGGGAATATTGTGTAGTAGCTAGTGTGCTGGGTGTGGCTGAGTGGGAGTGGGTGTATGGGAATATTGTGCAGTAGTGTGCTGGGTGTGGCTGAGTGGGAGTGGTGGTGTGTCTGGGAATATTGTGTAGTAGCTAGTGTGCTGGGTGTGGCTGAGTGGGCGTGGGGGTGTCTGGGAATATTGTGTAGTAGCTAGTGTGCTGGGTGTGGCTGAGTGGGGGTGGGGTGTGGGTGTCTGGGAATATTGTGTAGTTGCTAGTGTGCTGGGTGTGGCTGAGTGGGGGTGGGGTGTGGGTGTCTGGGAATATTGTGTAGTAGCTAGTGTGCTGGGTGTGGCTGAGTGGGAGTGGGGTGTGGGTGTCTGGGAATATTGTGTAGTAGCTAGTGTGCTGGGTGTGGCTGAGTGGGAGTGGGGTGTGGGTGTCTGAGAATATTGTGTAGTAGCTAGTGTGCTGGGTGTGGCTGAGTGGGGTTGGGGTGTGGGTGTCTGGGAATATTGTGTAGTAGCTAGTGTGTTGGGTGTGGCTGAGTTGGAGTGGGGTGTGGGTGTCTGGGAATATTGTGTAGTAGCTAGTGTGCTGGGTGTGGCTGAGTGGGAGTGGGTGTATGGGAATATTGTGCAGTAGTGTGCTGGGTGTGGCTGAGTGGGAGTGGTGGTGTGTCTGGGAATATTGTGTAGTAGCTAGTGTGCTGGGTGTGGCTGAGTGGGCGTGGGGGTGTCTGGGAATATTGTGTAGTAGCTAGTGTGCTGGGTGTGGCTGAGTGGGGGTGGGGTGTGGGTGTCTGGGAATATTGTGTAGTTGCTAGTGTGCTGGGTGTGGCTGAGTGGGGGTGGGGTGTGGGTGTCTGGGAATATTGTGTAGTAGCTAGTGTGCTGGGTGTGGCTGAGTGGGAGTGGGGTGTGGGTGTCTGGGAATATTGTGTAGTAGCTAGTGTGCTGGGTGTGGCTGAGTGGGAGTGGGGTGTGGGTGTCTGAGAATATTGTGTAGTAGCTAGTGTGCTGGGTGTGGCTGAGTGGGGTTGGGGTGTGGGTGTCTGGGAATATTGTGTAGTAGCTAGTGTGTTGGGTGTGGCTGAGTTGGAGTGGGGTGTGGGTGTCTGGGAATATTGTGTAGTAGCTAGTGTGCTGGGTGTGGCTGAGTGGGAGTGGGGTGTGGGTGTCTGGGAATATTGTGTAGTAGCTAGTGTGCTGGGTGTGGCGGAGTGGGGGTGTCTGGGAATATTGTGTAGTAGTTAGTGTGCTGGGTGTGGCTGAGTGGGGGTGTCTGGGAATATTGTGTAGTAGCTAGTGTGCTGGGTGTGGCTGAGTGGGAGTGGGTGTCTGGGAATATTGTGTAGTAGCTAGTGTGCTGGGTGTGGCTGAGTGGGAGTGGGGTGTGGGTGTCTGGGAATATTGTGCAGTAGCTAGTGTGCTGGGTGTGGCTGAGTGGGGGTGGTGTGTGGGTGTCTGGGAATATTGTGTAGTAGCTAGTGTGCTGGGTGTGGCTGAGTGGGGGTGTCTGGGAATATTGTGTAGTTGCTAGTGTGCTGGGTGTGGCTGAGTGGCAGTGGGGTGTGGGTGTCTGGGAATATTGTGTAGCAGCTAGTGTGCTGGGTGTGGCTGAGTGGGGGTGGGGTGTGGGTGTCTGGGAACATTGTGTAGTAGCTAGTGTGCTGGGTGTGGCTGAGTGGGGGTGGGGTGTGGGTGTCTGGGCATATTGTGTAGTAGCTAGTGTGCTGGGTGTGGCTGAGTGGGGGTGTCTGGGAATATTGTGTAGTTGCTAGTGTGCTGGGTGTGGCTGAGTGGCAGTGGGGTGTGGGTGTCTGGGAATATTGTGTAGCAGCTAGTGTGCTGGGTGTGGCTGAGTGGGGGTGGGGTGTGGGTGTCTGGGAATATTGTGTAGTAGCTAGTGTGCTGGGTGTGGCTGAGTGGGGGTGGGGTGTGGGTGTCTGGGAATATTGTGTAGCAGCTAGTGTGCTGGGTGTGGCTGAGTGGGGGTGGGGTGTGGGTGTCTGAGAATATTGTGTAGTAGCTAGTGTGCTGGGGTGGCTGAGTGGGGGTGGGGTGTGGGTGTCTGGGAATATTGTGTAGTAGCTAGTGTGCTGGGTGTGGGTGTCTGGGAATATTGTGTAGTAGCTAGTGTGCTGGGTGTGGCTGAGTGGGGGTGGGGTGTGGGTGTCTGGGAATATTGTGTAGTAGCTAGTGTGCTGGGTGTGGCTGAGTGGGGGTGGGGTGTGGGTGTCTGGGAATATTGTGTAGTAGCTAGTGTGCTGGGTGTGGCTGAGTGGGGGTGTCTGGGAATATTGTGTAGTAGTTAGTGTGCTGGGTGTGGCTGAGTGGGGGTGTCTGGGAATATTGTGTAGTAGCTAGTGTGCTGGGTGTGGCTGAGTGGGAGTGGGGTGTGGGTGTCTGGGAATATTGTGTAGTAGCTAGTGTGCTGGGTGTGGCTGAGTGGGGGTGGGGTGTGGGTGTCTGGGAATATTGTGTAGTAGCTAGTGTGCTGGGTGTGGCTGAGTGGGAGTGGGGTGTGGGTGTCTGGGAATATTGTGTAGTAGGTAGTGTGTTGGGTGTGGCTGACTGGGGGTGGGGTGTGGGTGTCTGGGAATATTGTGTAGTAGCTAGTGTGCTGGGTGTGGCTGAGTGGGGGTGGGGTGTGGGTGTCTGGGAATATTGTGTAGTAGCTAGTGTGCTGGGTGTGGCTGAGTGGGGGTGGGGTGTGGGTGTCTGGGAATATTGTGTAGTAGCTAGTGTGCTGGGTGTGGCTGAGTGGGAGTGGGGTGTGGGTGTCTGGAAATATTGTGTAGTAGGTAGTGTGCTGGGTGTGGCTGAGTGGGGTTGGGGTGTGGGTGTCTGGGAATATTGTGTAGTAGCTAGTGTGCTGGGTGTGGCTGAGTGGGAGTGGGGTGTGGGTGTCTGGGAATATTGTGTAGTAGCTAGTGTGCTGGGTGTGGCTGAGTGGGAGTGGGGTGTGGGTGTCTGGGAATATTGTGTAGTAGCTAGTGTGCTGGGTGTGGCTGAGTGGGGGTGTCTGGGAATATTGTGTAGTAGTTAGTGTGCTGGGTGTGGCTGAGTGGGGGTGTCTGGGAATATTGTGTAGTAGCTAGTGTGCTGGGTGTGGCTGAGTGGGAGTGGGTGTCTGGGAATATTGTGTAGTAGCTAGTGTGCTGGGTGTGGCTGAGTGGGAGTGGGGTGTGGGTGTCTGGGAATATTGTGCAGTAGCTAGTGTGCTGGGTGTGGCTGAGTGGGGGTGGTGTGTGGGTGTCTGGGAATATTGTGTAGTAGCTAGTGTGCTGGGTGTGGCTGAGTGGGGGTGTCTGGGAATATTGTGTAGTTGCTAGTGTGCTGGGTGTGGCTGAGTGGCAATGGGGAGTGGGGTGTCTGGGAATATTGTGAAGTAGCTAGTGTGCTGGGTGTGGCTGAGTGGGAGTGGGGTGTGGGTGTCTGGGAATATTGTGTAGTAGCTAGTGTGCTGGGTGTGGCTGAGTGGGGGTGGGGTGTGGGTGTCTGGGAATATTGTGTAGTAGCTAGTGTGCTGGGTGTGGCTGAGTGGGAGTGGGGTGTGGGTGTCTGGGAATATTGTGTAGTAGGTAGTGTGTTGGGTGTGGCTGAGTGGGGGTGGGGTGTGGGTGTCTGGGAATATTGTGTAGTAGCTAGTGTGCTGGGTGTGGCTGAGTGGGGGTGGGGTGTGGGTGTCTGGGAATATTGTGTAGTAGCTAGTGTGCTGGGTGTGGCTGAGTGGGAGTGGGGTGTGGGTGTCTGGAAATATTGTGTAGTAGGTAGTGTGCTGGGTGTGGCTGAGTGGGGTTGGGGTGTGGGTGTCTGGGAATATTGTGTAGTAGCTAGTGTGCTGGGTGTGGCTGAGTGGGAGTGGGGTGTGGGTGTCTGGGAATATTGTGTAGTAGCTAGTGTGCTGGGTGTGGCTGAGTGGGAGTGGGGTGTGGGTGTCTGGGAATATTGTGTAGTAGCTAGTGTGCTGGGTGTGGCTGAGTGGGGGTGTCTGTGAATATTGTGTAGTAGTTAGTGTGCTGGGTGTGGCTGAGTGGGGGTGTCTGGGAATATTGTGTAGTAGCTAGTGTGCTGGGTGTGGCTGAGTGGGAGTGGGTGTCTGGGAATATTGTGTAGTAGCTAGTGTGCTGGGTGTGGCTGAGTGGGAGTGGGGTGTGGGTGTCTGGGAATATTGTGCAGTAGCTAGTGTGCTGGGTGTGGCTGAGTGGGGGTGGTGTGTGGGTGTCTGGGAATATTGTGTAGTAGCTAGTGTGCTGGGTGTGGCTGAGTGGGGGTGTCTGGGAATATTGTGTAGTTGCTAGTGTGCTGGGTGTGGCTGAGTGGCAATGGGGTGTGGGTGTCTGAGAATATTGTGTAGTAGCTAGTGTGCTGGGGGTGGCTGAGTGGGGGTGGGGTGTGGGTGTCTGGGAATATTGTGTAGTAGCTAGTGTGCTGGGTGTGGGTGTCTGGGAATATTGTGTAGTAGCTAGTGTGCTGGGTGTGGCTGAGTGGGGGTGGGGTGTGGGTGTCTGGGAATATTGTGTAGTAGCTAGTGTGCTGGGTGTGGCTGAGTGGGGGTGGGGTGTGGGTGTCTGGGAATATTGTGTAGTAGCTAGTGTGCTGGGTGTGGCTGAGTGGGAGTGGGGTGTCTGGGAATATTGTGTAGTAGCTAGTGTGCTGGGTGTGGCTGAGTGGGGGTGGGGTGTGGGTGTCTGGGAATATTGTGTAGTAGCTAGTGTGCTGGGTGTGGCTGAGTGGGGGTGGGGTGTGGGTGTCTGGGAATATTGTGTAGTAGCTAGTGTGCTGGGTGTGGCTGAGTGGGAGTGGGGTGTGGGTGTCTGGAAATATTGTGTAGTAGGTAGTGTGCTGGGTATGGCTGAGTGGGGGTGGGGTGTGGATGTCTGGGAATATTGTGTAGTAGCTAGTGTGCTGGGTGTGGTTGAGTGGGAGTGGGGTGTGGGTGTCTGGGAATATTGTGTAGTAGCTAGTGTGCTGGGTGTGGCTGAGTGGGGGTGGGGTGTGGGTGTCTGGGAATATTGTGTAGTAGCTAGTGTGCTGGGTGTGGCTGAGTGGGAGTGGGGTGTGGGTGTCTGGGAATATTGTGTAGTAGGTAGTGTGTTGGGTGTGGCTGAGTGGGGGTGGGGTGTGGGTGTCTGGGAATATTGTGTAGTAGCTAGTGTGCTGGGTGTGGCTGAGTGGGGGTGGTGTGTGGGTGTCTGGGAATATTGTGTAGTAGCTAGTGTGCTGGGTGTGGCTGAGTGGGGGTGGGGTGTGGGTGTCTGGGAATATTGTGTAGTAGCTAGTGTGCTGGGTGTGGCTGAGTGGGGGTGGGGTGTGGGTGTCTGGGAATATTGTGTAGTAGCTAGTGTGCTGGGTGTGGCTGAGTGGGAGTGGGGTGTGGGTGTCTGGAAATATTGTGTAGTAGGTAGTGTGCTGGGTATGGCTGAGTGGGGGTGGGGTGTGGATGTCTGGGAATATTGTGTAGTAGCTAGTGTGCTGGGTGTGGCTGAGTGGGAGTGGGGTGTGGGTGTCTGGGAATATTGTGTAGTAGCTAGTGTGCTGGGTGTGGCTGAGTGGGAGTGGGAATATTGTGTAGTAGCTAGTGTGCTGGGTGTGGCTGAGTGGGGGTGGGGTGTGGGTGTCTGGGAATATTGTGTAGTAGCTAGTGTGCTGGGTGTGGCTGAGTGGGGGTGGGGTGTGGGTGTCTGGGAATATTGTGTAGTAGCTAGTGTGCTGGGTGTGGCTGAGTGGGGGTGGGGCGTGGGTGTCTGGGAATATTGTGTAGTAGCTAGTGTGCTGGGTGTGGTTGAGTGGGGGTGGGGTGTGGGTGTCTGGGAATATTGTGTAGTAGCTAGTGTGCTGGGTGTGGCTGGGTGGGGTGTGGGTGTCTGGGCATATTGTGTAGTAGCTAGTGTGCTGGGTGTGGTGTGGGTGTCTGGGAATATTGTGTAGTAGCTAGTGTGCTGGGTGTGGCGGAGTGGGTTGTGGGTGTCTGGGAATATTGTGTAGTAGCTAGTGTGCTGGGTGTGGCTGAGTGGGTGTGGGGTGTGGGTGTCTGGGAATATTGTGTAGCTAGTGTGCTGGGTGTGGCTGAGTGGGGGTGGGGTGTGGGTGTCTGGGAATATTGTGTAGTAGCTAGTGTGCTGGGTGTGGCTGAGTGGGGTGTGGGTGTCTGGGAATATTGTGTAGTAGCTAGTGTGCTGGGTGTGGCTGAGTGGGGTGTGGGTGTCTGGGAATATTGTGTAGTAGCTAGTGTGCTGGGTGTGGCTGAGTGGGGGTGGGGTGTGGGTGTCTGGGAATATTGTGTAGTAGCTAGTGTGCTGGGTGTGGCTGAGTGGGGGTGGGGTGTGGGTGTCTGGGAATATTGTGTAGTAGCTAGTGTGCTGGGTGTGGCTAAGTGGGAGTGGGGTGTCTGGGAATATTGTGTAGTAGCTAGTGTGCTGGGTGTGGCTCAGTGGGGGCGGGGTGTGGGTGTCTGGGAATATTGTGTAGTAGCTAGTGTGCTGGGTGTGGCTGAGTGGGAGTGGGGTGTGGGTGTCTGGGAATATTGTGTAGTAGCTAGTGTGCTGGGTGTGGCTGAGTGGGGGTGGGGTGTGGGTGTCTGGGAATATTGTGTAGCTAGTATGCTGGGTGTGGCTGAGTGGGGGTGGGGTGTGGGTGTCTGGGAATATTGTGTAGTAGCTAGTGTGCTGGGTGTGGCTGAGTGGGGTGTGGGTGTCTGGGAATATTGTGTAGTAGCTAGTGTGCTGGGTGTGGCTGAGTGGGGTGTGGGTGTCTGGGAATATTGTGTAGTAGCTAGTGTGCTGGGTGTGGCTGAGTGGGAGTGGGGTGTGGGTGTCTGGGAATATTGTGTAGTAGCTAGTGTGCTGGGTGTGGCGGGGTGGGGTGTGGGTGTCTGGGAATATTGTGTAGTAGCTAGTGTGCTGGGTGTGGCTGAGTGGGGGTGGGTTGTGGGACGTGGATTAAATGAGAGGCAGACACAGATGAGAAGGCCAAATATTTTATTGGAGTAGTCACAATGATTCTCCTATGTGGTCCCGGGCGGAGGAAGGTGTGGTGGTGGGTGGGGGAGAGAGACTGGGGAGGTGGGTCGACCCTTTCAGGGGGCTCCTTGCCGTGCGGTTCGATAGACTGGCACGTTACCCCTGCTGGACCTATGGTCAACAGTCTTGTGGAGTCTAAGGTGGTGGGAGGGTGGAGAAGGGGGGAGGCGGCAGCAGGTGTGTGGGGGTGTAAGCACCCTTGCGGCTTCCCGTGGGTTGGTCAGAGTCTCGAAGTCTGATACCTACCGGTAGGATTTGGCCTGAGGTGGATGTGGCCGTGGAGGTTATCATTGCTGCAGATCTGTGCTGTATGGATGGACGGCTGCGGTTGCAGAGTTGAGTTGCTGCTGTTCAGGGGAGGAAATTACCTGGTCTGTGGAGGTCAGCGACCGGGTGGTGTTGGTGGGTGGTTAATGCGGCTGTAGATTCTGCTGCTGCAGGGCCACTGAAGTGGGGTTTGGGTGCCGCTGTGGGAGCCGGAGGTGGGTGAGGAGAGTGGCTGAGTGATGACCACCCCTGTCGTGGGGGGTGGTCTGCCCGGGACAGGCTGGATGAGGTAGCCCTTGGGTGTGCTGAGCTAGATAAGGAGCTAGTCAGAAAGTTGAGGTGGCGCTCGCACCAGCGAGTGCAGGGAAGATGGAAGGGCCTGAACCACTGGAGGTCCCTGTGGGGATGAGGAGCGTCGGTATATATACACACACACACACACACACACCTACTATGGGGGTGATTCAGCAAAGATCGCAATTGCAAAGCTGCACGCAGCCAGTCCTGGAAAACATGGTGGACACGACCCCCTTCTGGGAACGCTGACCGCCCCCTAAATGCCTCTGCCTGTCAATTAGACAGAGGCATAGAAGGGTCTGCGTTCGACTACGCAGGACCCATTCTGCACGCTCACAGTATGGGTCCTGATGGGGAATCTGTGATTGGCACTGCTGAATCAGGCCTATGAACCATATCACACTTTTGTGACCCTTATTTTAATCACTATATTAAAAGCTGAGTTTTAGACTTATTATTTTACATATAAAAGAGTGCACTGAAAAAGTGAACGTTCTACAGCTGGAGCGACCCTTGGGTCAATCACGTTTGTTGAGCATATTGTACATTTCTCCATGGTGCACCTCCAACCACATATACAATTTACAAGGGACTGTCCTACATGTTTATCTTGTATTGGTTGGCTCCTAATAATATGCATATTGTTTTCCTGTACCTAGTGTACACACTCTCCCTTCTTATCCTATCAAGGCTGTCATTACCAACATCATTCTCCTAAAACTCTAGGAACTCTGCAAAGACCAAAAAGGAGTGCCCTGAAGAAGATGGGTGTCCTGCATTGCAATCTTTAGTAGGGAATGATGACCTTCCCAAATTGGAATATGTACATATGTGTCTTATATGTCAATCAAATGCTTCCATGCCATTTATTTATGATCTTAAGGACTCCGTTTTGAATTCAAAAACATAAAGTCTGGTGTTTAAAAATGTTTTGATTTAAAATAGGCTGATATGTTTTGTCTGGTTTTTGTATAAGAAAGAGGTGTAAGCAAGAACCCTAATTCCTTTGTTCCTCTGGTATCTGAGAAATGCCTTATGGAGAGACAAGACTTGCTATGACCTGGTTAAGTGTTAGACACTTCTATTTTTCGTTGGAAGACCTGTGGAGAAATCCTGTGGAGAGGTTCAAAAAGATTTACATGTAACCCCTTTCCATAACTCCCACTAGCCACCAGTCTGAAGAGGAGGCCTTCCATTTGTCATAGAACAACAAAAGCTGGGCTCCCTCCACAGCATGCAGTTTGCTGCTCTGCGGGTTTAGGTGCCTGACATTTAGGTGCTGAAGTTTCCCCGCCTCTCCTCGATCCCCATCTTGTAGAAGAGGATGGCTGAGTTCTTCCATTTCTGTTACCCGCCGTCAGGACTTGTTGAGAAAACCGAGGTGATTTAGATTTAAAGAAACTAAATGGAAGAAAAGCACCTTTGCCCCTGGCTAATTGACTTAGCAGTCCAAAATTAAGCCACAAAACTTGTATAACGATGACCAATAATGTATTGGAATTGATTAAAGATGCCTCACTAAGACAACCAGAAGCTCTAAAGACAAAATAAGAAGACACGGTCTTCGTGTAATCCCTCTAAAAGATATTATTCATCCTCAATTTCTTTTCTTCAAAGATATCATTTGTAGAAGATTAAAAGTCCTCCAGATCAATGATATTCACCGCCTGACAGACCACAGTGACGCAATCCTCTAACACCTTGGCCAGCAGCGAGGTGCACACACAGTCACATTGTAATTCTCCCTCCTTATCGGAAGAGAATTGTATTTCGGTGGACTACAGGAGCCTGTTGCGTGCGTGATTTAGAGATAGTTGCTCTCTCTATACATCTCTCTAAATGGGAAGTTGCTCCTTCTAAACCCAAAGCATCTCCAGTGATCTTAACAAGCAGCTCCTGTAGCTGATATGAATGGGGAGCCTACACAATTGTTATCACTTAGGACATAGATTGAGGTATAGATTTTGCCCAAGTGCCTGATATAAACCAGACAGACGTATACCACTGTCCCCCGACCTCGAAGTTGTGCATAGGCCACTAGGGTCTTTCTCTGAAATTAAGGGGTATATTTACTAAAAGTCGATTTTGGCTTTCTGGTGTATTTATAGGTAATTTTCTGTGTGATTTGCAAATCTGTGAATTTACTAAAGGCAAATTCGACAATAAAGTAGACTATAAAACTGAATCCCGGCCAAAACTGACCATTGACCAAACAGCAATACTTTCACACAGACCACTAAAGGATTCTCTCATTTACTAAACAGGCAGATTGAAAATAGACTACAAAATCGATAGAAAAATACCTAAATAAATAGATTAATTAAAATCAAGTGATTTTAGTTTCTAAACTTCATTATATTGCGTCTTCTTATTAGGAAAAATTACGGAATCGTGACTTTGTGAATCTACACTGGATTGGGCTGTCCAACTTTCCGGCTTCCAGCTGCTATGTGCAGACCGCAACGCGTAATCTCTCACACACGGCAAAAGGTGGAGGGATTTGTTTTTATATAAATCAAGGCTGGTGCAACGATGGGAAAGTGATTGTGCAAACCTGTCCTCCTGACCTGGAATCTTTTTTTCATATTACTCCACCCATGAATGTTCCTTCATATTGGCTGAAGTCTACATTCAGCCACAAGAAGATGTGCTCAAGGTGCAACGCCAGCTTGCCGACCAAATATTAGGAGTGGAGCGAGGGAAACCGGAATCCCTGGTTATTGTCCTTAGGGACTTTAACAAGAGAAAATTAACTCCCGATCTCCTCAAATATAAACAGCTAATTAAATGCCCGACCAGGGAGGAGAAGACTTTGGATCACTGTTACAGCAATCAGTAGAGCATATCACGTGGTCCCCTGAGTGGCTTTGGGACTATCTGACCACGCTCTTATTCATTTGATACCGGCATACAGGCAGAAAGTAAAACTTTCTAAGCCTGTTGTGAGGAGATACAAGAATTGGAGCATCAGAGAAGCAGTGGAAGAACTGAGCGACGGCCTGAAACCACAGACTGGGAAATGTTTAGGACTGTTCCCAATAGCCTGGATGAGAATACAAAGGTTGTGACATCATATAACAGCTGGGTGAGTTACAACAATGACAAACACTGGTGCATAGCAAGACTCAGAAAGCTTCTTTTGGAGAAGGAGGCAGCATTCAAGAGTGGGGGCAGGTTTTCATTCGTTAAGTACACGGTTTGGTAAGGCGATCAAGGAGGCGAAAAGACAGTACTCTGTGAAGATGGAACAACACTTCTCAGCCAACAACTCCTCGTCAGTCTGGAAGGGACTAAGGGAGATTAAAAACTATAAAACCAAATTGCCCCACTCTATGAATGACGTCAAATTGGCAAATGACCTGAATGAGTTCTACTGCAGAATTCGACAAACAGTGGAACTGCCCTGACTCTGACCCACACACTCAGTCTACCCCCACAGCCCATACCTTTTCTTTCCAGCCCCCTTCCATATAATGGACCCAAATGGCCACCTCGTCCCCCCATTACACCTCTTTCCATCCAGGAGAGAGAAGTATCCAAACTTTTTAAGAGACAGAACCCACTGGATCCTGTCTTCCCCTCTACGCTGAAGCATTGTGCAGACCTGATGTCCCCAGTGTTCACAGACATCTTCAACATTTCACTAATGGATTGCAGGGTTCCTGCCTGCTTCAAAACATCTATCATCATCCCAGTTCCTAACCAGTCCAGTCACCCTGACCTTTTGAGCGCTTCGTGCTGATCCACCTTAAGGACATCACAAAATCCCTTCTTGACCTACTGCAATTCACCTACAGAGCCATCAGTTCAGTAGATAACGCAGTCAACATGGGTCTTCATTTCATTTTCCTGGATTTAAACTCTCCTAACACCTGTGCAAGGATCGTGTTTGTGGACTTCAGCTCCGCATTCAATATCATTGCCCCAGTACTTCTCCAAAACAGACTATCCCAGCTGAGCCTACCTGAGCCCACCTGCTAGTGGATTACCGATTTCCTGACAAACAGGAAGCAGTACATGAGGTTGGGTAAGTTATTCTCTCTGAGCCTCGGACCATCAGTAGTGGGGCCCCACAAGGCTGCGTGGTCTCTCCTGTGCTCTTCTTTCTCTACATGAATAGCTGCACCTCTTGCCGCCCATCAGTCAAACTCCTGAAATTTGCAAACGACACAGCCCTAATTGGAATAAGCTCCAATGGGGATGAGTCTACCTACAGAATGGAAGTTGACTACTTGGCTTCTTGGTGCAGCCAGAACCTCCTGGAGTTGAATGCTCAAAAAACTGGGGAGATGGTAGATTTTAGGAGGAGCCCAGCGCCGACTGTCTCCCATCATGTGTGACTTCAGAGTTAACTGGGTGGAGTCAATCAGATTCCTGGGGACTATAATCTCCAAGGACCTAAGGTGGGAGAAGAACTTCACCTCCATCATCAAGAAGGCCCAACAGAGGATGTTCTTCCTGAGGCAGCTGAAGAAATTCAACCTGCCATAGAAAATGATGGTCCAGTTCTACACGTCCATCATTGAGTCCATCCTCAGATCATCGATCACCGTCTGGTTCTTTATATGAGCCCAGACAGCTGTGTGATATGTATCTTTATATGAGCCCAGACAGCTGTGTGATATGTATCTTTATATGAGCCCAGACAGCTGTGTGATATGTATCTTTATATGAGCCCAGACAGCTGTGTGATATGTATCTTTATATGAGCCCAGACAGCTGTGTGATATGTATCTTTATATGATCCCAGATAGCTGTGTGATATGTATCTTTATATGAGCCCAGACAGCTGTGTGATATGTATCTTTATATGAGCCCAGACAGCTGTGTGATATCTATGGAATCCTTGGCTCTTGCTATAAATTGTAATTTTCTCTACATGTCCTAGCACACACATGAACTTCAGTACAGTAAGACATTTACCTGTGACACTCACTGTTCCATTGCTCACCAGTGAGTTAGGAGTCTGGGAATTGTGCCAATGTCCATCGTGGGTAGAGTTGGGAATACCCACAGACCTGGCAGCAGGCTGGGCAAAGATAATGCTAGGATCATTCAGATTTACAGCGCTCTGATTGGGTACGGAGGTGTTGCTGCTGCCAGATCTTGCTGGGAAGGTGACACCACTAGAGTGAGGAGGAATCCCAGAGGAGGAGCGAAGCATCTGGCCATGGATGGGCCATGGGTTGTTGTGCATAGGGATCTGGGGAGGAAGAGGCAGTAGCCCAAGACTGTGCAGAGCAGAGAAGTGAGAGGGTGGGGTGTGAGGGAAATTAAACATGGGTCGCTGAACCTGGTGAGGATTCTGCACCGGAGGCGTTTGCTGTTGGCCGAGCTTTGTCTGCTGGGGCTGCGTCTGGCCTTTGGCGTTTTGTGGGAATGGCGGTGGCTGCGGTGAATACGATGAGTGATGAGATTCTGACTGCAAGAGAAATACAGAAAACACATTATTAGGGAACAATGCAGAGTGTACCCACTCCCTGTACCCCTTGAGCTAGGGTGAGCTGCAACACAATGGTGACTACCAGCCTGCCAGCCTTGGGATGCACAGCTCCATTACTCAGTTATCAGGAACGTGTACAAGGGACACAATGGTGACTAACAGCCTGCCAGCCTTGGGATGCACAGCTCCATTACTCAGTGATCAGGAACGTGTACAAGGGACACAATGGTGACTACCAGCCTGCCAGCCTTGGGATGCACAGCTCCATTACTCAGTGAGCAGGAACGTGTACAAGGGACACAATGGTGACTACCAGCCTGCCAGCCTTGGGATGCACAGCTCCATTACTCAGTGATAAGGAACGTGTACAAGGGACACAATGGTGACTAACAGTCTGCCAGCCTTGGGATGCACAGCTCCATTACTCAGTGAGCAGGAACGTGTACAAGGGACACAATGGTGACTAACAGCCTGCCAGCCTTGGGATGCACAGCTCCATTACTCAGTGATCAGGAACGTGTACAAGGGACACAATGGTGACTAACAGTCTGCCAGCCTTGGGATGCACAGCTCCATTACTCAGTGAGCAGGAACGTGTACAAGGGACACAATGGTGACTAACAGCCTGCCAGCCTTGAGATGCACAGCTCCATTACTCAGTGAGCAGGAACGTGTACAAGGGACACAATGGTGACTAACAGCCTGCCAGCCTTGGGATGCACAGCTCCATTACTCAGTGATCAGGAACGAGTACAAGGGACACAATGGTGACTACCAGCCTGCCAGCCTTGCGATGCACAGCTCCATTACTCAGTGATCAGGAACGTGTGCAAGGGACACAATGGTGACTACCAGCCTGCCAGCCTTGGGATGCACAGCTCCATTACTCAGTGAGCAGGAACGTGTACAAGGGACACAATGGTGACTAACAGCCTGCCAGCCTTGCGATGCACAGCTCCATTACTCAGTGATCAGGAACGTGTACAAGGGACACAATGGTGACTAACAGTCTGCCAGCCTTGGGATGCACAGCTCCATTACTCAGTGAGCAGGAACGTGTACAAGGGACACAATGGTGACTAACAGCCTGCCAGCCTTGGGATGCACAGCTCCATTACTCAGTGATCAGGAACGTGTACAAGGGACACAATGGTGACTAACAGCCTGCCAGCCTTGGGATGCACAGCTCCATTACTCAGTGATCAGGAACGTGTACAAGGGACACAATGGAGACTAACAGCCTGCCAGCCTTGGGATGCACAGCTCCATTACTCAGTGATCAGGAACGTGTACAAGGGACACAATGGTGACTAACAGCCTGCCAGCCTTGGGATGCACAGCTCCATTACTCAGTGATCAGGAACGTGTACAAGGGACACAATGGAGACTAACAGCCTGCCAGCCTTGGGATGCACAGCTCCATTACTCAGTGATCAGGAACGTGTACAAGGGACACAATGGTGACTAACAGCCTGCCAGCCTTGGGATGCACAGCTCCATTACTCAGTGAGCAGGAACGAGTACAAGGGACACAATGGTGACTAACAGCCTGCCAGCCTTGGGATGCACAGCTCCATTACTCAGTGATCAGGAACGTGTACAAGGGACACAATGGTGACTAACAGCCTGCCAGCCTTGGGAATGCACAGCTCCATTACTCAGTGATCAGGAACGAGTACAAGGGACACAATGGTGACTAACAGCCTGCCAGCCTTGCGATGCACAGCTCCATTACTCAGTGATCAGGAACGTGTACAAGGGACACAATGGTGACTACCAGCCTGCCAGCCTTGGGATGCACAGCTCCATTACTCAGTGAGCAGGAACGAGTACAAGGGACACAATGGTGACTAACAGCCTGCCAGCCTAGGGATGCACAGCTCCATTACTCAGTGATCAGGAACGAGTACAAGGGACACAATGGTGACTACCAGCCTGCCAGCCTTGGGATGCACAGCTACATTACTCAGTGATCAGGAACGTGTACAAGGGACACAATGGTGACTAACAGCCTGCCAGCATTGGGATGCACAGCTCCATTACTCAGTGATCAGGAACGTGTACAAGGGACACAATGGAGACTAACAGCCTGCCAGCCTTGGGATGCACAGCTCCATTACTCAGTGATCAGGAACGTGTACAAGGGACACAATGGTGACTAACAGCCTGCCAGCCTTGGGATGCACAGCTCCATTACTCAGTGATCAGGAACGAGTACAAGGGACACAATGGTGACTAACAGCCTGCCAGCCTTGCGATGCACAGCTCCATTACTCAGTGATCAGGAACGTGTACAAGGGACACAATGGTGACTACCAGCCTGCCAGCCTTGGGATGCACAGCTCCATTACTCAGTGATCAGGAACGTGTACAAGGGACACAATGGTGACTACCAGCCTGCCAGCCTTGGGATGCACAGCTCCATTACTCAGTGATCAGGAACGTGTACAAGGGACACAATGGTGACTAACAGCCTGCCAGCCTAGCGATGCACAGCTCCATTACTCAGTGAGCAGGAACGAGTACAAGGGACACAATGGTGACTACCAGCCTTGGGATGCACAGCTCCATTACTCAGTGAGCAGGAACGTGTACAAGGGACACAATGGTGACTAACAGCCTGCCAGCCTTGGGATGCACAGCTCCATTTCTCAGTGAGCAGGAACGAGTACAAGGGACACAATGGAGACTAACAGCCTGCCAGCCTAGCGATGCACAGCTCCATTACTCAGTGATCAGGAACGTGTACAAGGGACACAATGGTGACTAACAGCCTGCCAGCCTTGCGATGCACAGCTCCATTACTCAGTGATCAGGAACGTGTACAAGGGACACAATGGTGACTAACAGCCTGCCAGCCTTGGGATGCACAGCTCCTTTACTCAGTGAGCAGGAACGAGTATAAGGGACACAATGGTGACTACCAGCCTGCCAGCCTAGCGATGCACAGCTCCATTACTCAGTGAGCAGGAACGAGTACAAGGGACACAATGGTGACTAACAGTCTGCCAGCCTTGGGATGCACAGCTCCATTACTCAGTGATCAGGAACGTGTACAAGGGACACAATGGTGACTAACAGCCTGCCAGCCTTGGGATGCACAGCTCCATTACTCAGTGATCAGGAACGTGTACAAGGGACACAATGGTGACTAACAGCCTGCCAGCCTAGCGATGCACAGCTCCATTACTCAGTGAGCAGGAACGAGTACAAGGGACACAATGGTGACTAACAGTCTGCCAGCCTTGGGATGCACAGCTCCATTACTCAGTGATCAGGAACGTGTACAAGGGACACAATGGTGACTAACAGCCTGCCAGCCTTGGGATACACAGCTCCATTACTCAGTGATCAGGAACGTGTACAAGGGACACAATGGTGACTAACAGCCTGCCAGCCTTGGGATGCACAGCTTCATTACTCAGTGAGCAGGAACGAGTACAAGGGACACAATGGTGACTAACAGCCTGCCAGCCTAGCGATGCACAGCTCCATTACTCAGTGAGCAGGAACGAGTACAAGGGACACAATGGTGACTACCAGCCATGGGATGCACAGCTCCATTACTCAGTGAGCAGGAACGTGTACAAGGGACACAATGGTGACTAACAGCCTGCCAGCCTTGGGATGCACAGCTCCATTACTCAGTGAGCAGGAACGAGTACAAGGGACACAATGGAGACTAACAGCCTGCCAGCCTAGCGATGCACAGCTCCATTACTCAGTGATCAGGAACGTGTACAAGGGACACAATGGTGACTAACAGCCTGCCAGCCTTGCGATGCACAGCTCCATTACTCAGTGATCAGGAACGTGTACAAGGGACACAATGGTGACTACCAGCCTGCCAGCCTTGGGATGCACAGCTCCATTACTCAGTGAGCAGGAACGAGTACAAGGGACACAATGGTGACTAACAGCCTACCAGCCTTGGGATGCACAGCTCCATTACTCAGTGATCAGGAACGAGTACTAGGGACACAATGGTGACTAACAGCCTGCCAGCCTTAGGATGCACAGCTCCATTACTCATTGATCAGGAACGTGTACAAGGGACACAATTGTGACTAACAGCCTGCCAGCCTTGGGATGCACAGCTCCATTACTCAGTGAGCAGGAACGTGTACAAGGGACACAATGGTGACTAACAGCCTGCCAGCCTTGGGATGCACAGCTCCATTACTCAGTGATCAGGAACGTGTACAAGGGACACAATGGTGACTAACAGCCTGCCATCCTTGGGATGCACAGCTCCATTACTCAGTGATCAGGAACGTGTACAAGGGACACAATGGTGACTACCAGCCTGCCAGCCTAGGGATGCACAGCTCCATTACTCAGTGAGCAGGAACGAGTACAAGGGACACAATGGTGACTACCAGCCTGCCAGCCTTGGGATGCACAGCTCCATTACTCAGTGGTCAGGAACGTGTACAAGGGACACAATGGTGACTAACAGCCTGCCAGCCTAGCGATGCACAGCTCCATTACTCAGTGAGCAGGAACGAGTACAAGGGACACAATGGTGACTACCAGCCATGGGATGCACAGCTCCATTACTCAGTGAGCAGGAACGTGTACAAGGGACACAATGGTGACTAACAGCCTGCCAGCCTTGGGATGCACAGCTCCATTACTCAGTGATCAGGAACGTGTACAAGGGACAGAATGGTGACTACCAGCCTGCCAGCCTTGGGATGCACAGCTCCATTACTCAGTGAGCAGGAACGTGTACAAGGGACACAATGGTGACTACCAGCCTGCCAGCCTTGGGATGCACAGCTCCATTACTCAGTGATCAGGAACGAGTACAAGGGACACAATGGTGACTACCAGCCTGCCAGCCTTGCGATGCACAGCTCCATTACTCAGTGAGGAGGAACGTGTACAAGGGACACAATGGTGACTACCAGCCTGCCAGCCTTGCGATGCACAGCTCCATTACTCAGTGATCAGGAACGAGTACAAGGGACACAATGGTGACTAGCAGCCTGCCAGCCTAGCGATGCACAGCTCCATTACTCAGTGATCAGGAACGTGTACAAGGGACACAATGGTGACTAACAGCCTGCCAGCCTTGGGATGCACAGCTCCATTACTCAGTGAGCAGGAACGTGTACAAGGGACACAATGGTGACTAACAGCCTGCCAGCCTTGGGATGCACAGCTCCATTACTCAGTGATCAGGAACGTGTACAAGGGACACAATGGTGACTAACAGCCGGCCAGCCTTGGGATGCACAGCTCCATTACTCAGTGATCAGGAACGTGTACAAGGGACACAATGGTGACTAACAGCCTGCCAGCCTTGGGATGCACAGCTCCATTACTCAGTGAGCAGGAACGTGTACAAGGGACACAATGGTGACTACCAGCCTGCCAGCCTTGGGATGCACAGCTCCATTACTCAGTGAGCAGGAACGTGTACATGGGACAGAATGGTGACTAACAGCCTGCCAGCCTTGCGATGCACAGCTCCATTACTCAGTGAGCAGGAACGAGTACAAGGGACACAATGGAGACTAACAGCCTGCCAGCCTTGGGATGCACAGCTCCATTACTCAGTGATCAGGAACGTGTACAAGGGACACAATGGTGACTAACAGTCTGCCAGCCTTGGGATGCACAGCTCCATTACTCAGTGATCAGGAACGTGTACAAGGGACACAATGGTGACTAGCAGTCTGCCAGCCTTGGGATGCACAGCTCCATTACTCAGTGATCAGGAACGTGTACAAGGGACACAATGGTGACTACCAGCCTGCCAGCCTTGGGATGCACAGCTCCATTACTCAGTGATCAGGAACGTGTACAAGGGACACAATGGTGACTAACAGCCTGCCAGCCTTGGGATGCACAGCTCCATTACTCAGTGATCAGGAACGTGTACAAGGGACACAATGGTGACTAACAGCCTGCCAGCCTTGGGATGCACAGCTCCATTACTCAGTGAGCAGGAACGTGTACAAGGGACACAGTGGTGACTAACAGCATGCCAGCCTTGGGATACACAGCTCCATTACTCAGTGATCAGGAACGTGTACAAGGGACACAATGGTGACTACCAGCCTGCCAGCCTTGGGATGCACAGCTCCATTACTCAGTGAGCAGGAACGAGTACAAGGGACACAATGGTGACTACCAGCCTGCCAGCCTTGGGATGCACAGCTCCATTACTCAGTGATCAGGAACGTGTACAAGGGACACAATGGTGACTACCAGCCTGCCAGCCTTGGGATGCACAGCTCCATTACTCAGTGAGCAGGAACGAGTACAAGGGACACAATGGTGACTAACAGCCTGCCAGCCTTGGGATGCACAGCTCCATTACTCAGTGAGCAGGAACGTGTACAAGGGACACAATGGTGACAGCCTGCCAGCCTTGGGATGCACAGCTCCATTACTCAGTGATCAGGAACGAGTACAAGGGACACAATGGTGACTAACAGCCTGCCAGCCTTGGGATGCACAGCTCCATTACTCAGTGAGCAGGAACGAGTACAAGGGACACAATGGTGACTAACAGCCTGCCAGCCTTGGGATGCACAGCTCCATTACTCAGTGATCAGGAACGTGTACAAGGGACACAATGGTGACTACCAGCCTGCCAGCCTTGGGATGCACAGCTCCATTACTCAGTGAGCAGGAACGAGTACAAGGGACACAACGGTTCCTGTTGCCCGATATCTAGGAACACTGGCTGATGGAGTCATTCTTATTGGAACAATACAATTCCTATTCAATCCATTTTTTTTTTGGTTTGAGTAACCATTTTGGGCACACATATATGGTGATCTAATCTGGTCTAACGCAGAACTACCGGCAGCTGTAATCCTGGAGAGCGAAACATCGCTGACATTACAGAGCAACGGTGAGTCCTGTTATATGAAGCAAAGGGGAGGGATCTACTGCACTGAATGGATCATCTGATTGGATTAGTATGGAATGACCCAATCACTGCTCGGCATTCATCCTTTCCTGGATGACAGAGACAGAAGCAATAACCCATTCATCTATTCAATGCAGTAATCTTACATTTTCCTTGGATTAATAGCACATTTATGTACCATAATAGCGTTACGTCTCACCGATTCTGAAGCCTGTCGGGTGCGTGTAGGGCGCTCCATCTGCTGTAATGGGGTGAGCACTGGCTGAGGGACAATCAGGCTTAAGATCTGAGAAGCTAAAGCAGAAAATAGAAGATTCAATAAAATGTTGTAGAAAGTCCTCATATCTGTAATGTGATCAGAAATAACCGAGCGGATCCAGTACCATCAATTCTAGCACAGCGCTAGACAACGCCTAGAACAGATCTATTCAGCAATAGTGCAATCTAGGCTATATGACAGTAGGGCTGGGTTCTGTGCTTTCCTCCATTTATACCACTTCTCCTGTATAACTAATAAGCTCCTCCGGATCTCAGAACCATCTGTGAATGATACGCACATTTACCAGTCCTGTACAGACAGGAGAACAGACCCTACCTCATGCTCGCTGCCTAGATGTCATCCTGTCCTTTACATCCCACACTCAATCTGAATCCACATCATGTGACTTACACCTAAAGCTGGGTACACACTGGGCGATATATTGGCCGACACATCGCCAGCAATGTGTCTGTGAGGTATCGTGTCGGCTGTGTAGCACAGATGGAGGACGATATATCTGCAGGTATATAAGCGCATCTCGTGTTTACGGGTGGTGCGCCCACCGGCCGTACACTTGCATGCAGCTGGGCGTGAAAATTCAAATGCCCGCCTAGCAGCGATGTCAGGACGACATGTCGAGTGACCTGAATCGGCCGCAGCTTAAACATATAGAGAACACGTCTACATATCACAAAGGACACTGCAATCACTCTAATGCCTGCACTGATTATCTCCCATACTGATTATATCGGGCTGCAGTGTGCTCGTCATTATGGCGACCCCAGAACGCAGGCGCCACAATGATGGCAAATTAATTGTACTGCCGGCCATATGCTTAAAGCAGCATTTTACACTTACCAACATCATAGCGCATGAATTCCGGGGTCCCCATAATGTTTCTAGACAAGCAGTATGTATCCCACTACTACAATAGTCTCCTTACTGGTCTCCCCTAAACAGACCATCACACCTGTATACAGAATGCAGCGGCTAATCTGATCATCCCCGCGCTCACCTGTGCTCCGCTCTGTCACGCCATAAACTGAAACTGGTCTCCTGGATTTTGCTGAATTCAATATAAAATGTTTCATCACCTCTCTGCGTCTCTCATCCCCGCGCATCACCTCTCTGCGTCTCTCATCCCCGCGCATCACCTCTCTGCGTCTCTCATCCCCGGGCATCACTTCTCTGCGTCTCTCATCCCGGCGCATCACCTCTCTGCGTCTCTCATCCCCGCGCATCACCTCTGTGCTTCTCTCATCTCCGCGCATCACCTCCCTGCGTCTCTCATCTCCGCGCATCACCTCTCTGCGTCTCTCATCCCCGCGCATCACCTCTCTGCGTCTCTCATCCCCGCGCATCACCTCTCTGCGTCTCTCATCTCCGCGCATCACCTCTCTGCGTCTCTCATCCCAGCGCATCACCTCTCTGCGTCTCTCATCCCCGCGCATCACCTCTTTGCGTCTCTCATCACCGCGCATCACCTCTCTGCGTCTTTCATCCCCGCGCATCACCTCTCTGCGTCTCTCATCTCCGCGCATCACCTCTCTGCATCTCTCATCCCCGCGCATCACCTCTCTGCGTCTCTCCTCTCCGCGCATCACCTCTCTGCGTCTCTCATCCCCGCGCATCACCTCTCTGCGTCTCTCATCACCTGCTCCGAGTCTCTCATCACCTGCTCCGAGTCTCCCTGCGTCTCTCATCACCTGCTCCGAGTCTCTCTGCGTCTCTCATCACCTGCTCCGAGTCTCTCTGCGTCTCTCATCACCTGCTCCGAGTCTCTCTGCCTCTCTCATCCCAGCACATCACCTCTCTACGTCTCTTATCCCCTGCTCCGAGTCTCTCTGTGTCTCTCATTACCTCCTCCGAGTCTCTCTGCGTCTCTCATCATCTCCTCCGAGTCTCTCTGTGTCTCTCATCACCTGCTCCGAGTCTCTCTGCGTCTCTCATCGCCTGCTCCGAGTCTCTCTGCGTCTCTCATCACCTGCTCCGAGTCTCTTTGCCTCTCTCATCCCCGCACATCACCTCTCTACGTCTCTCATCCCCGCGCATCACCTCTCTGCGTCTCTCATCCCCGCGCATCACCTCTCTGAGTCTCTCATCACAGCGCATCACCTCTCTGCGTCTCTCATCCCCGCGCATCACCTCTCTGCTTCTCTCATCCCCGCGCATCACCTCTCTGCGTCTCTCATCCCCGCGCATCACCTCTCTGCGTCTCTCATCACCTGCTCCGAGTCTCTCATCACCTGCTCCGAGTCTCTCTGCGTCTCTCATCACCTGCTCCGAGTCTCTCTGCGTCTCTCATCACCTGCTCCGAGTCTCTCTGCGTCTCTCATCACCTGCTCCGAGTCTCTCTGCCTCTCTCATCCCCGCACATCACCTCTCTACGTCTCTTATCCCCTGCTCCGAGTCTCTCTGCGTCTCTCATTACCTCCTCCGAGTCTCTCTGCGTCTCTCATCATCTCCTCCGAGTCTCTCTGCGTCTCTCATCACCTGCTCCGAGTCTCTCTGCGTCTCTCATCGCCTGCTCCGAGTCTCTCTGCGTCTCTCATCACCTGCTCCGAGTCTCTCTGCCTCTCTCATCCACACACATCACCTGCTCCGAGTCTCTCATCACCTGCTCTGAGTCTCTCTGCGTCTCTCATCACCGCGCATCACCTCTCTGCGTCTCTCATCACCTCCTCCGAGTCACAGGACTTTGACACTGCCCTCCCTTACACAAACCTTTCTTCTACCTCTTCAAGTTGTTTATCAAATTCCAGAACCACCAACGTTGCTGTGTGACTGGATACTAAGCCACCAAGAACCTTGGCTAGTCCAATTTATAACATGTAACTCGTATCCTCATGTATTAAATCCCTATTTCCTTATAGCTTGTAAGCCTGCGAGCAGGGTCCACTTACCTCCTTATCGGTCTGTTATTACCCAGTCTTATTTTATGACTGTTTTGTTCTCAATTCTAAAGCACAATGGAATATGCAGGTGTTCTATACCTAGTAATATGGACCTGGCATAAGACAGGTCACCTCAGCCAGTCCCTATACTCACCTTGTGCCGGACCTGGCGTCGCAGGGTTGTGCCACTTCTGGTCTGTACTGTCTCCATCGTAGCTGAGAGCCATTGGCGGGGACATGGGGAGGGGGTGACGGAGGGGGGTGCTGGGTCCCAGGACATGCTTTAGTTGATTATTTTAATAATGTTAAATAACAGTGCAGTTCATTTATGAAAACCACACAGAACAGCAGTTATGTCACCTGTCATGGTCTAATCATGTGTAAAAGAAATAGCGGAACGCGTATAAAGACTAAACTCATAGCTATACCTTGCTGCCACGTTCTGTGTATAGAGACACGAGGGCTAACCTCTGGGAGGAGAGGTGCTGATGGAATTGGTAATGTCCCTTCTGCATTGTTGTTTCATTCTCCATACTGAACATAATGTAACAAGCTGACGTGCCAGGATGAGCTACTACTGTATGGATGTAACCCTGAGTAGTGTGTGACATGGGAGAAAGGCTACTGGCTGACTGTGACAACCTGCAGTGGGGGCAGACTTTAGTGATAACAGGGATTTTAGTCATTTTTAGACAGACCAGGTGGTTGTTTTTGATTAACCCTTGCTGACTCGTGACACTTTGCCGATAGCAACCGAACTGTAATTTTCATGCCAGAGAGATGAAAGCAAATATCTGATTGGGTTCTATGAGAAACCCGTTCCTGAAAACATCCCAGAAGAATTAACTACATAGATTTTTCTTCTTAAGAAATTATAATGGATACAGTTACCCCTAAATGAAGTTTATAGTGGATTAAAGATGATATTTTGCATATTTATGAGTATTGCATGATTGCAGAGGAAGCATTACCCAGAATACTGTTGTTCTTCTGCCGTGTTGTACTGTTGTCAGGACATTCCCTTCGGACATGTCCCAGATCCCCACAAGTAAAGCACCTCTTCTCCCTGAGTTCCCGCTCATCCTCCTTAACGTCTTTGTCATCATCCTTCTCATTGTCCTTCTTCTTGATCCTAGGGACAAGAACAAGGAGACTTATAGCTTGTTTATGTCACTTCCTCATTCCAGGCTCCGTGTCTGATAACATCTTTTATTAGTAAGCCAAAAATGTAACAGCGCTGGACGCTACCCGACTGCACATTCCCCTTCCCAAGTCCCCGCAGCCCTCCACTGCCCGCCTGCACATTCCCCTTCCCAAGTGCCCACAGCCCTCCACTGCCCGCCTGCACATTCCCCTTCCAAAGGCCCCACAGCCCTCCACTGCCCGCCTGCACATTCCCCTTCCCAAGTTCCCCGCAGCCCTCCACTACTCGCCTGCACATTCCCCTTCCAAAGTCCACACAGCCCTCCACTGCCCGCCTACACATTCCCCTTCCCAAGTCCCCACAGCCCTCCACTGCCCGCCTGCACATTCCCCTTCCCAAGTGCCGAAAGCCCTCCACTGTCCGCCTGCACATTCCCCTTCCCAAGTCCCCGCAGCCATCCACTGCCCGCCTGCACACTCCCCTTCCCAAGTCCCCATAGCCCTCCACTGCCCGCCTGCACATTCCCCTTAAGAAGTTCCCACAGCCCTCCACTGCCCGCCTGCACATTCCCCTTCCCAGGTCCCCACAGCCCTCCACTGCCCGCTGGCACATTCCCCTTCCAAAGTGCCCACAGCCCTCACCTGCCCGCCTGCACATTCCCCTTCCCAAGTCCCCACAGCCCGCCTGCACATTCCCCTTCCAAAGGCCCCACAGCCCTCCACTGCCCGCCTGCACATTCCCCTTCCAAAGGCCCCACAGCCCTCCACTGCCCGCCTGCACATTCCCCACCCCAAGTCCCCACAGCCCTACACTGCCCGCTGGCACATTCCCCTTCCCAAGTCCCCACAGCCCTCCACTGCCCGCCTGCACATTCCCCTTCCCAAGTGCCCACAGCCCTACACTGCCCGTCTGCACATTCCCCTTCCCAAGTGCCCACAGCCCTTCACTGCCCGCCTGCACATTCCCCTTCCCAAGTCCCCACAGCCCTCCACTGCCCGCCTGCACATTCCCCTTCCCAAGTCCCCACAGCCCTCCACTGCCCGCTGCACATTCCCCTTCCCAAGTGCCCACAGCCCTTCGCTGCCCGCCTGCACATTCCCCTTCCCAAGTCCTCACAGCCCTCCACTGCCCGCCTGCACATTCCCCTTCCCAAGTCCCCGCAGCCCTCCACTGCCCGCCTGCACATTGCCCTTCCCAAGCCCCCACAGCCCTCCACTGCCCGCCTGCACATTCCCCTTCCCAAGTCCCCGCAGCCCGCCTGCACATTCCCCTTCTCAAGTCCCCACAGCCCTCCACTGCCCGCTGCACATTCCCCTTCCCAAGTCCCCGCAGCCCGCCAGCACATTCCCCTTCTCAAGTCCCCGCAGCCCTCCACTGCCCGCTGCACATTCCCCTTCCCAAGTCCCCATAGCCCTCCTGCACATTCCCCTTCCCAAGTCCCCACAGCCCTCCTGCACATTCCCCTTCTCAAGTCCCCACAGCCCTCCACTGCCCGCTGCACATTCCCCTTCCCGAGTCCCCGCAGCCCTCCACTGCCCGCCTGCACATTCCCCTTCCCAAGTTCCCACAGCCCTCCACGGCCCGCTGCACATTCCCCTTCCCAAGTCCCCGCAGCCCTCCACTGCCCGCTGCACATTCCCCTTCCCAAGTCCCCACAGCCCTCCACTGCCCGCTGCACATTCCCCTTCCCAAGTCCCCGCAGCCCGCCTGCACATTCCCCTTCTCAAGTTCCCGCAGCCCTCCACTGCCCGCTGCACATTCCCCTTCCCAAGTCCCCACAGCCCTCCTGCACATTCCCCTTCCCAAGTCCCCACAGCCCTCCTGCACATTCCCCTTCTCAAGTCCCCGCAGCCCTCCACTGCCCGCCTGCACATTCCCCTTCCCAAGTTCCCACAGCCCTCCACTGCCCGCTGCACATTCCCCTTCCCAAGTCCCCGCAGCCCTCCACTGCCCGCTGCACATTCCCCTTCCCAAGTCCCCACAGCCCGCCTGCACATTCCCCTTCCCAAGTCCCCGCAGCCCTCCACTGCCCGCTGCACACATGAGCTACCACATGAGCAACCATTGAGCCTGCACATATGCCGGGTCAATAAAATGCAAAATCCAACAGGTCAGCAAATGGTACATCACTGGCTATCCCCTCACAATTGGAGCCATCTACAGAAATCCCTCCCCATCCAGGCAGAATGGAGATATAGAACAAGCACTACACCAAGTGAGATACAGTCCCAGAGCCAGGACTACTAAGCCTGTGAAAGATGGAATGCGAAAAACAACTGTCGCATAGACATTGAACCAGAACGCAAGACATCTTTGTCTTGGGAACAGCGGCCGATGAGAAAGAGTGAGTGAAAGGCCATTGCAGGCCCTGCAGATTAGAAATAACAGGAAAAAGGAACAAGTGAAAACGCCAGGAACATGGACGGAGGAAACATGGAAAAACCCTGAAAGAAGTGGCTGAATCCTCAGGAATGGTAGAACCAGTCAATGCGAATGATGACTGAAAAAGGACTCCATGGTGGATGCGGCCATAGATGAAGACATCTCTAGGAATGCCAGCTGAGCTCTGGTGGTGCGCAGTAATGAACCACCGCAGAGGGCGGCATGTGGCCCCTTCACCAGACAGGTCAGCAGGAAAAGAAAGCACCCTGCGGAACCAACTGCTTAAAGAGAGTTACAGTTGACCACTTTGAAATAACTACCAGGACATCCCAGCTGCACCCAAAGGCAGCATGTTACTGGCGATGCCCCTGTTAAAGTCATAGGCGTCAATGCCATAGAGTTGTGACACCACGATGATTGTCCCTGAGAAGCAAGTGAGCCTATAGCAGAGAATCTAGCGCCACTATGGTCATTTGAGAACAGAAACCAGTAGGTAGCCCCGCCAGAACCCAATGCCCCCATAGGTGAAGGCACAGGATCAGTGAATGTGAAAACCTGTTGCATGAACATAACAGATTTCCCCAACTAAAAGAAAGAAAAGACTTCAGCTGAGAAAGCATCTCCACAACCACCGCCAAGAGAGTGACAAATTATAGGTGTCAGGTGACAACAGAGCACCCAAAGACTAATTAGAATATCTGAAGTCAGGGAGCAGAAGTGTGGTCTGCACCCTCCTCAAAACAAGACACCAGCCTCCTGACTGACAGCATGCAATGGAGGACAGACACCGGATGACAAGGGAGTAACTCTGAAGGCAAAGAATCTTCTTCTGTAGAATACCGTCTTACAGCAGATGGCAGAAAAGAGACTTTTTCAAAGTAAAGCTAATAAAAAATCAAGTAACTTTGTATCTGGAACAAACCATGCTGCAATGCAAGTTGTGCAAATACAATGATTTTGTTTGCATGCTGGGTAAATACTGGCTACATTTGCATGTAGCCTACAAATAGTGGACAGCTTTATTGTCACATAGCAATTTACCCTGACAAATGTAACTCTCTCTGCACGTTACATCTCCCCATCCAGTGCAGCACGGTGTTACCAAGATGCCCAGATACTTCCCTTTTCTGCTTTGCTCCCAACACAGAACCAGCCCCGCTATATACAGCTGACGGCGGATCTCATGTTGGTACGAATGGGGTAGTAGAAAAGCGGAGCTTCTAAGAAGACCACCCAGATATGGATAAATGGTATTCATTAAGAAAGCCACAAGAAACTAGCAGAAGTGTTGGCTGTCACATAACAAGGAAGTTAACAAGGAACACTTATCAGAACTGGAAACCTGCCTGAATTGTACGACCAGGAGTTCCTTATTTACCAGACATACAAACCACTAATAAGGTATCCTGTCATAACTTCCATCTGGAAAAGTAGCCAGTATTTGCAACCTGAACATATCCAGAGACCAAACACAGTACCCCACTATCATCAGAAGGTGAAGAGAACCATAACAGACTACATCAGCCACGAAAGGTCTCGCATCGACATAAGGAAAACTGGGAAGAGTGCCTAAACAGGCAGGGGGTCACAATCCTAACAGAGGGAGAACATTGCATCATGACAGAATACAGGAGCCGTACTCAACAGAATAAGTTGGTGGAAGTAGCCTGGTAAAAGTCAGCAATCCGCCATTAAAGATGAGTCACATAGACAGTACCATCACTTTTAGAACATACAGTGGTGCTTGAAAGTTTGTGAACTCTTCAGAATTTTCTATGTTTCTACTCAAATTTGGCCTAAAATTACCTCATATTTTTCAAGTCCAACAAGTAGATAAAGGGAACCAAATAAGACAAAAAATTAGACATGCTCATTTTTTGGTTGTTGAGGAAAATGATCCAATATCACATATCTGTGAGTGGCAAAAATATGTGAACCGTTGCTCTCAGTATCGGGTATGACCCCCTTATGCAGCAATAACTGCTTCTAAACATATCCGGTAATTGTTGATTAGTCCTGAACATCGGCTTGGAGGAATTTTACCCCATTCTTCCGTACAAAACAGCTTCACCTCTGTTATGTTGATGGGTTTCCTCCCATGAACTGTTCTCTCCAGGTCCTTCCACAACATTTCGATTGGATTAAGGTCAGGACTTTGACTTGGCCATTCCAAAACTTTCAATTTATTATTCTATAACCATTCTTTGGTCGAATGACTTGTGTGGTTTAGGTCGTTGTCTTTCTGCATGACGCACGTTCTCTTGAGATGCAGATCATGGACAGATGTCCTGACATTTTCCTTTAGAATATTCTGGTATAATTCAGAATTCATTGTCCCATCAATGATGGCAAATCGTCCTGGGCCAGATGCAGCAAAAATAAGAATTATGGTAGACTTACCATTGATAATTCTTTTTCTTTGAGGTCCATAGGGTCCACAGGGATACCATGGGGGTAATGTGGTTGGAGAGATCCGGCACGGCACCAAACAGTTAAAGATTTCAGCTCCCAGGATGCCTCTGGTCTCCCTCTACATATACCCCACCCCTGGCCACAGACATTCAGTTTTGTAAACAAACCCAATGCAGGAAAAGGAAAAGGAGAAGGAAGAACAAAGCCGTAACCAAAAGAAAAATTACCCAATGCAGCCAGGTGCCTTAAGGTGGGTGCCCTGTGGACCCTATGGACCTCGAAGAAAAAGAGTTCTCAATGGTAAGTCTACCATAACTCTTATTTACTTATTCAGGTTCTATAGGGATCCATAGGGATACCATGGGAATGTCCTAAAGCAGTTCCCCTAAGGGTGGGGGATGCTCCTGAGGAGAAAGGAGAACTTGTCGCCCAAAGGAAGCATCCTGAAAGGTAAACGTATAAAAAGCGTAGAAGCTGAGAAAAGTGTGAACAGAAGGCCACGTGGCTGCCTTGAACAATTGCTCAACAGAGGCACCATGACTGAATGCCCAAGATGGACCTACAACAGAGTAGAATGTGCTGTCACCATATTTGGAACAGGGAGATCAGTCTGTGTGTACACCTGAGAGATAGTCATATGTAACCATCTAGCCAGAGTCTGTTTGTTAGCTGTCTATCCGTGTTTGTGAAAATCATATAACACAAAAAGAGTATCTGATTTTGTAATAGATTTTGTACTCTCCACATGTATACGGAGAGCACGAATTACATCCAGAGAGGCTTCACCTACAGAAAGATCTGAAGCCTGAAAAGCTGGAACTACAATTTCTTCATTCATATGAAAACAGGACACTACTTTAGCTCTATCCTGGTAAAAATGGTGAGTGACAAGAGTGCGATGCCAAGTCAGAGACTCTGTAGACTTGAAATGGTTGACAGCAGTTTCTTCTGCTTGCAGAGTCCAGAGGTTTAAATGGGGGAGCTTGTAGCCCCTTGAGAACCAAAGACAAATCCCACAGTGCTACCAGTGGGGCAAAAGGAGGCTGAGCTCGGAGAACCCCCATAAAAACAATTATAACATCTGGTAAAGAAGCAATCTTTCTCTGGAACCAGACTGACAGTGCAGCAACAACTGAATGTCTGTGGCCAGGGACGGGGTATAAGTGGAGGAGAACTAGAGGCATCCTAGGAGCTGAAAGCTTTAACTGTTTAGTGCCTGGATCACTCCAACCACATTATCTCCATGGTATCCCTGTGGATCCCTATGGAACCTGAAGAAGAAACAAACCCAAACCATGGTATAAGGTTTTTATGCTGGAATGCAGTTTTCTCATTTCTCCAAATATAATGCTTCTCACTTAAAACCAAAAAGCTCTATTTTGGACTCATCTGTCCCCAAAACATTGTTCCATTGTTCCTTCTGACTTGTCCAGGAGATCTTTAGCAAACTGCAGATGGGCAGCAATGTTCTTTTTGGAGAGCAGTGGCTTTCTCCTTGCAATCCTGCCATGCACACCATTGTTCTTCAGTGTCTTCCTGATGGTGGACTCTTGAACATTAGCTAATGTGAGAAAGGCCTTCAGTTGCTTAGAGGTTACCTTGGGTTCCTTTGTGACCATGCGTACTATTAGACGCCTTGCTCTTGGCGTGATCTTTGTTGGTAGAGGAAGCTTCTTGTTGTGATGGGAGGCCAGCATGTCGATGTCCGGACACCTCCAGAGACTCACCAACATCTGGAACACTTCTGAGTGAAGAGACCATTAGCCAGAGTACATATCCTGGCGGCTTAGGAAGTTGGCTTCCCAATTGTGGAACCCTGGGATGTGAATTGCTGACTGAGCTGAAAGGAACAGTTCGCCAAATGAAGAATGCGGGTTACCTCCCTCACGGACCTTTTGCTATGGGTTATACCATGATGGTTTATATATGAGACAGCCGTCGCATTGTCGGACTGAACCTTGACAGTTTTGTACTGGAGAGAGAACTTGGCCTGGTATAGGGCTCTGCTCCAATATGTTGATCGGGAGTAAAGCTTCTTGAGTTGTCCAGAACCACACTTATAACCTTATATTGAACTAACACAGAGTGTACAACAAAAGAGTGGGCGCACAGTGGCCCCCAGATGGACTAAGACAAACCTAATTAACAGTGAGTACCAAAATTACTCTTTTGCTGTCTTATCAAGGGAGTACTGCTAACCATGGGGACATTTCAAAGTTGCCCCTCGGGGAGGTATGCTCAGCCAAAGCTTTCTGCGTAAGACTGGCATCTCTAATAGCAAACACCTTCAACTTGTAAAATATGGTAAAAGTCCGTAGGACCAGCTGGCCGATCTGCACACTTGCTCCAACAACCTCTTCCAAGACATACATCTGGCAAAAAGTAGTCATGATCCATCTGGCTACAGACTGTATTGTTGCTGGCAACATAATACAAGATGAGAAGACTGTCAATCTTCCTCAGCAAGCATGACCTATCCACGTAGATCTTCAGGGCCCAAACCACATCCAGTACTGTTTCATATTCATTACCTGAGGCCGAATCTGGGTGCAATGCTGAATTACAATGTCCTGATTTAAATGTAACCTGGATACAATCCTTCAGCTAAAAAGAGGGAACAGTTCATGGGACAGATCGGTCCTGAAGGAAACACAAAAAAATGGGTATTTACAAGAGAGTGTGACAAATTCATACAATCATCGAACAGAAGAGATGACCAACATAAAAAATATCCTTCCAGACAAGGTACCTGAAGTCCACTAAATCAATTGGATCAATGAAGAGAGAACCAAATTATGCTCCCAAGACCCCACTGGTGGAATATAATGCAGTTGGACATGCAACATACCCTAAAAGGATGATTTGCAATTTCCTGTGAAAGAATTTTGGAAAAAAAACAAAAGCTGAACCTTCAATGAAGCCAGCTTCCATCCACTTTCCAAGCCATCTTGCAAAAATGAGAAGTGGTGAAGTAACTTGAATGCCAAGAGATGTATATCTTCCAAATTCTGTGGAAGGTTTTGTAAGATACTGGTTTTCTAGCCCTGATCTTCGACTGGATGACCTGGCGAGAAAACACCTTAGCATGGAGAATCAAGGCTTCAACAGCCAAGCTGTTAAAAGCAAACCGAGCTAAGTCTGGATGGAATGATAGACCTCATCTTAGCAGATCTGCCCAGAAAATGAATACTGGTGTACCAAGACCTTCATGACCAGTGCAGAGCCACTAGAATAACTTGGACCCTTTACATTTTGACCTTCTTGAGAACTTGGGTAATCAAGGCAATCTCTGAAATAATATAACCCAGACTGCACCACTAAGGAGTCATCATGGCATCCACTGGGACCGTCCTTGCCCCGTACAAGTAAACCTTGTGCTTTAGCTAAGAAGGTCTACCTATGCCAGACTCCACCTCTGTACCAGGGAACCGAACATCTGTGGTGTTGGAAAACACTCCCTGGGATGAACAGCATGCAAGCTGAGATAATCAGCTCCACAGTTATCTACATAAAGACCATCAATATCGCTGGAATGTACCTCTTTGGATCCAAAGGGGTCTAAGACGAAGGAACTGCAAGTTAGTAAAACATACCTTTAATCAGTCATGGAAAAAGGAGAATGATAATTCCGTCCGGCTTACACTAACAAACGTAAAACAGTAAATCAAGACAACATATGGTCCAGACAGCATAAATAAACAAAGAAGTGACAGATCTATATCAATTCCATATGTGATAAATCTATATCAATTCCATATGTGATAAATCTATATCAATTCCATATGTGATAAATCTATATCAATTCCATATGTGATAAATCTATATCAATTCCATATGTGATAAATCTATATCAATTCCATATGTGATAAATCTATATCAATTCCATATGTGATAAATCTATATCAATTCCTCTATGCCAACTATCAGGATCTAAAATACCTTCAAGCAATTCTATTGAAGGTAGCAGGATATACAAATTGCACATATAAATAATTGGATATCAATAATACGCCCACAATAGTATTAATAGAAATCACCATATGCAAAAGGTACAGTTTATTTGTGACCCGTGCTACACCTTCCATCATTACTGACATTTCATTTGATAGATTACATAAGGGATAAATGCTGTCTATGCAGATGCACTGATATAGTGATCTATGTGTATTTAGACTGAAACCAATAATATGTGACTGT
>JAUIMM010001376.1:132500-157500 GCA_031769625.1 Taudactylus pleione
ACAGCAGCACAAATACGGGATCCCTCTGTGCCAGCAGCATACTGTACAAGTTACAGCACAGCAGCACAAATACGGGATCCCTCTGTGCAGGCAGCATACTGTACAAGTTACAGCACCAGCAGCACAAATACGGGATCCCTCTGTGCCAGCAGCATACTGTACAAGTTACAGCACAGCAGCACAAATACGGGATCCCTCTGTGTAAGCAGCATACTGTACAAGTTACAGCACAGCAGCACAAATACGGGATCCCTCTGTGCCAGCAGCATACTGTACAAGTTACAGCACAGCAGCCCAAATACGGGATCCCTCTGTGCCAGCAGCATACTGTACAAGTTACAGCACAGCAGCACAAATACGGGATCCCTCTGTGCCAGCAGCATACTGTACAAGTTACAGCACAGCAGCCCAAATACGGGATCCCTCTGTGTAAGCAGCATACTGTACAAGTTACAGCACAGCAGCACAAATACGGGATCCCTCTGTGTCAGCAGCATACTGTACAAGTTACAGCACAGCAGCACAAATACGGGATCCCTCTGTGTCAGCAGCATACTGTACAAGTTACAGCACAGCAGCCCAAACACGGGATCCCTCTGTGTCAGCAGCATACTGTACAAGTTACAGCACAGCAGCCCAAATACGGGATCCCTCTGTGCCAGCAGCATACTGTACAAGTTACAGCACAGCAGCACAAATACGGGATCCCTCTGTGCCAGCAGCATACTGTACAAGTTACAGCACAGCAGCACAAATACGGGATCCATCTGTGCCAGCAGCATACTGTACAAGTTACAGCACAGCAGCCCAAATACGGGATCCCTCTGTGTAAGCAGCATACTGTACAAGTTACAGCACAGCAGCCCAAATACGGGATCCCTCTGTGCCAGCAGCATACTGTACAAGTTACAGCACAGAAGCCCAAATACGGGATCCCTCTGTGTAAGCAGCATACTGTACAAGTTACAGCACAGCAGCACAAATACGGGATCCCTCTGTGCCAGCAGCATACTGTACAAGTTACAGCACAGCAGCACAAATACGGGATCCCTCTGTGCCAGCAGCATACTGTACAAGTTACAGCACAGCAGCACAAATACGGGATCCCTCTGTGCCAGCAGCATACTGTACAAGTTACAGCATAGCAGCCCAAATACGGGATCCCTCTGTGCCAGCAGCATACTGTACAAGTTACAGCACAGCAGCCCAAATACGGGATCCCTCTGTGCCAGCAGCATACTGTACAAGTTACAGCACCAGCAGCACAAATACGGGATCCCTCTGTGTAAGCAGCATACTGTACAAGTTACAGCATAGCAGCCCAAATACGGGATCCCTCTGTGCCAGCAGCATACTGTACAAGTTACAGCACCAGCAGCACAAATACGGGATCCCTCTGTGTAAGCAGCATACTGTACAAGTTACAGCACAGCAGCACAAATACGGGATCCCTCTATGTCAGCAGCATACTGTACAAGTTACAGCATAGCAGCCCAAATACGGGATCCCTCTGTGCCAGCAGCATACTGTACAAGTTACAGCACCAGCAGCACAAATACGGGATCCCTCTGTGTCAGCAGCATACTGTACAAGTTACAGCACAGCAGCACAAATACGGGATCCCTCTGTGTAAGCAGCATACTGTACAAGTTACAGCATAGCAGCCCAAATACGGGATCCCTCTGTGCCAGCAGCATACTGTACAAGTTACAGCACAGCAGCCCAAATACGGGATCCCTCTGTGTAAGCAGCATACTGTACAAGTTACAGCACAGCAGCACAAATACGGGATCCCTCTGAGTAAGCAGCATACTGTACAAGTTACAGCACAGCAGCACAAATACGGGATCCCTCTCTGCCAGCAGCATACTGTACAAGTTACAGCACAGCAGCCCAAATACGGGATCCCTCTGTGCCAGCAGCATACTGTACAAGTTACAGCACCAGCAGCACAAATACGGGATCCCTCTGTGCCAGCAGCATACTGTACAAGTTACAGCACAGCAGCACAAATACGGGATCCCTCTGTGCCAGCAGCATACTGTACAAGTTACAGCACAGCAGCACAAATACGGGATCCCTCTGTGTAAGCAGCATACTGTACAAGTTACAGCACAGCAGCACAAATACGGGATCCCTCTGTGCCAGCAGCATACTGTACAAGTTACAGCACAGCAGCACAAATACGGGATCCCTCTGTGTAAGCAGCATACTGTACAAGTTACAGCACCAGCAGCACAAATACGGGATCCCTCTGTGCCAGCAGCATACTGTACAAGTTACAGCACAGCAGCCCAAATACGGGATCCCTCTGTGTAAGCAGCATACTGTACAAGTTACAGCACCAGCAGCACAAATACGGGATCCCTCTGTGCCAGCAGCATACTGTACAAGTTACAGCACAGCAGCACAAATACGGGATCCCTCTGTGCCAGCAGCATACTGTACAAGTTACAGCACAGCAGCACAAATACGGGATCCCTCTGTGTAAGCAGCATACTGTACAAGTTACAGCAAAGCAGCACAAATACGGGATCCCTCTGTGCCAGCAGCATACTGTACAAGTTACAGCACAGCAGCACAAATACGGGATCCCTCTGTGCCAGCAGCATACTGTACAAGTTACAGCACAGCAGCCCAAATACGGGATCCCTCTGTGTAAGCAGCATACTGTACAAGTTACAGCAAAGCAGCACAAATACGGGATCCCTCTGTGCCAGCAGCATACTGTACAAGTTACAGCACAGCAGCACAAATACGGGATCCCTCTGTGTAAGCAGCATACTGTACAAGTTACAGCACAGCAGCACAAATACGGGATCCCTCTGTGTAAGCAGCATACTGTACAAGTTACAGCACAGCAGCACAAATACGGGATCCCTCTGTGTAAGCAGCATACTGTACAAGTTACAGCACAGCAGCACAAATACGGGATCCCTCTGTGCCAGCAGCATACTGTACAAGTTACAGCACAGCAGCACAAATACGGGATCCCTCTGTGCCAGCAGCATACTGTACAAGTTACAGCACAGCAGCCCAAATACGGGATCCCTCTGTGTAAGCAGCATACTGTACAAGTTACAGCACAGCAGCACAAATACGGGATCCCTCTGTGTAAGCAGCATACTGTACAAGTTACAGCACAGCAGCACAAATACGGGATCCCTCTGTGCCAGCAGCATACTGTACAAGTTACAGCACAGCAGCACAAATACGGGATCCCTCTGTGCCAGCAGCATACTGTACAAGTTACAGCACAGCAGCACAAATACGGGATCCCTCTGTGCCAGCAGCATACTGTACAAGTTACAGCATAGCAGCCCAAATACGGGATCCCTCTGTGCCAGCAGCATACTGTACAAGTTACAGCACAGCAGCCCAAATACAGGATCCCTCTGTGTAAGCAGCATACTGTACAAGTTACAGCACAGCAGCCTAAATACGGGATCCCTCTGTGTAAGCAGCATACTGTACAAGTTACAGCACAGCAGCCCAAATACGGGATCCCTCTGTGTAAGCAGCATACTGTACAAGTTACAGCATAGCAGCACAAATACGGGATCCCTCTGTGTAAGCAGCATACTGTACAAGTTACAGCACAGCAGCCCAAATACGGGATCCCTCTGTGCCAGCAGCATACTGTACAAGTTACAGCACAGCAGCACAAATACGGGATCCCTCTGTGCCAGCAGCATACTGTACAAGTTACAGCACAGCAGCCCAAATACGGGATCCCTCTGTGTAAGCAGCATACTGTACAAGTTACAGCACAGCAGCACAAATACGGGATCCCTCTGTGTAAGCAGCATACTGTACAAGTTACAGCATAGCAGCACAAATACGGGATCCCTCTGTGTAAGCAGCATACTGTACAAGTTACAGCACAGCAGCCCAAATACGGGATCCCTCTGTGCCAGCAGCATACTGTACAAGTTACAGCACAGCAGCACAAATACGGGATCCCTCTGTGCCAGCAGCATACTGTACAAGTTACAGCACAGCAGCCCAAATACGGGATCCCTCTGTGTAAGCAGCATACTGTACAAGTTACAGCACAGCAGCCCAAATACGGGATCCCTCTGTGCCAGCAGCATACTGTACAAGTTACAGCACAGCAGCACAAATACGGGATCCCTCTGTGTAAGCAGCATACTGTACAAGTTACAGCACAGCAGCACAAATACGGGATCCCTCTGTGCCAGCAGCATACTGTACAAGTTACAGCACAGCAGCCCAAATACGGGATCCCTCTGTGCCAGCAGCATACTGTACAAGTTACAGCACAGCAGCCCAAATACGGAATCCCTCTGTGCCAGCAGCATACTGTACAAGTTACAGCACAGCAGCACAAATACGGGATCCCTCTGTGTAAGCAGCATACTGTACAAGTTACAGCACAGCAGCCCAAATACGGGATCCCTCTGTGCCAGCAGCATACTGTACAAGTTACAGCACAGCAGCCCAAATACGGAATCCCTCTGTGCCAGCAGCATACTGTACAAGTTACAGCACAGCAGCACAAATACGGGATCCCTCTGTGTAAGCAGCATACTGTACAAGTTACAGCACAGCAGCACAAATACGGGATCCCTCTGTGTAAGCAGCATACTGTACAAGTTACAGCACAGCAGCACAAATACGGGATCCCTCTGTGCCAGCAGCATACTGTACAAGTTACAGCACAGCAGCCCAAATACGGGATCCCTCTGTGCCAGCAGCATACTGTACAAGTTACAGCATAGCAGCCCAAATACAGGATCCCTCTGTGTCAGCAGCATACTGTACAAGTTACAGCACAGCAGCACAAATACGGGATCCCTCTGTGCCAGCAGCATACTGTACAAGTTACAGCACAGCAGCACAAATACGGGATCCCTCTGTGTAAGCAGCATACTGTACAAGTTACAGCACAGCAGCCCAAATACGGGATCCCTCTGTGCCAGCAGCATACTGTACAAGTTACAGCACAGCAGCCCAAATACGGGATCCCTCTGTGTAAGCAGCATACTGTACAAGTTACAGCACAGCAGCACAAATACGGGATCCCTCTGTGCCAGCAGCATACTGTACAAGTTACAGCACAGCAGCACAAATACGGGATCCCTCTGTGCCAGCAGCATACTGTACAAGTTACAGCATAGCAGCCCAAATACGGGATCCCTCTGTGCCAGCAGCATACTGTACAAGTTACAGCACAGCAGCCCAAATACAGGATCCCTCTGTGTAAGCAGCATACTGTACAAGTTACAGCACAGCAGCCTAAATACGGGATCCCTCTGTGTAAGCAGCATACTGTACAAGTTACAGCACAGCAGCCCAAATACGGGATCCCTCTGTGTAAGCAGCATACTGTACAAGTTACAGCATAGCAGCACAAATACGGGATCCCTCTGTGTAAGCAGCATACTGTACAAGTTACAGCACAGCAGCCCAAATACGGGATCCCTCTGTGCCAGCAGCATACTGTACAAGTTACAGCACAGCAGCACAAATACGGGATCCCTCTGTGCCAGCAGCATACTGTACAAGTTACAGCACAGCAGCCCAAATACGGGATCCCTCTGTGTAAGCAGCATACTGTACAAGTTACAGCACAGCAGCACAAATACGGGATCCCTCTGTGTAAGCAGCATACTGTACAAGTTACAGCATAGCAGCACAAATACGGGATCCCTCTGTGTAAGCAGCATACTGTACAAGTTACAGCACAGCAGCCCAAATACGGGATCCCTCTGTGCCAGCAGCATACTGTACAAGTTACAGCACAGCAGCACAAATACGGGATCCCTCTGTGCCAGCAGCATACTGTACAAGTTACAGCACAGCAGCCCAAATACGGGATCCCTCTGTGTAAGCAGCATACTGTACAAGTTACAGCACAGCAGCCCAAATACGGGATCCCTCTGTGCCAGCAGCATACTGTACAAGTTACAGCACAGCAGCACAAATACGGGATCCCTCTGTGTAAGCAGCATACTGTACAAGTTACAGCACAGCAGCACAAATACGGGATCCCTCTGTGCCAGCAGCATACTGTACAAGTTACAGCACAGCAGCCCAAATACGGGATCCCTCTGTGCCAGCAGCATACTGTACAAGTTACAGCACAGCAGCCCAAATACGGAATCCCTCTGTGCCAGCAGCATACTGTACAAGTTACAGCACAGCAGCACAAATACGGGATCCCTCTGTGTAAGCAGCATACTGTACAAGTTACAGCACAGCAGCCCAAATACGGGATCCCTCTGTGCCAGCAGCATACTGTACAAGTTACAGCACAGCAGCCCAAATACGGAATCCCTCTGTGCCAGCAGCATACTGTACAAGTTACAGCACAGCAGCACAAATACGGGATCCCTCTGTGTAAGCAGCATACTGTACAAGTTACAGCACAGCAGCACAAATACGGGATCCCTCTGTGTAAGCAGCATACTGTACAAGTTACAGCACAGCAGCACAAATATGGGATCCCTCTGTGCCAGCAGCATACTGTACAAGTTACAGCACAGCAGCCCAAATACGGGATCCCTCTGTGCCAGCAGCATACTGTACAAGTTACAGCACAGCAGCACAAATACGGGATCCCTCTGTGCCAGCAGCATACTGTACAAGTTACAGCACAGCAGCCCAAATACGGGATCCCTCTGTGTAAGCAGCATACTGTACAAGTTACAGCACAGCAGCACAAATACGGGATCCCTCTGTGTCAGCAGCATACTGTACAAGTTACAGCACAGCAGCACAAATACGGGATCCCTCTGTGTCAGCAGCATACTGAACGCAGCCCTGGGGACAGGGACCTCAGATGTGCTGTAGTTCCCGCAGTGACTCCTGGTGCATGGGATTTGCAGTAGGCATTGTGGCCAGTCACATTACCGCTGGGAACAGGAGATCATGAGAACTCAGTAAGCAAAGTGCATACAAAGTAGTAACGATACAGCACAAGCTCACAAAGCTGCTCCTGCATCTATACGATGATGGTGACAACGCTAAACGCACATAAAGCAAACTGAATACAACTGCCTCCATACACGTGTCCTTTTACATCTTTGTCGCTTGTGCGGCAACTCGCACAAAGCATGGTGCGCTCCCGCTGAATGGGTACACGCACTGCTTCGCCCCCGCGACTCCAAAGGATTGCATGGTAGGAACGCAGCGCGCACCATGGCTTGCACAGCCGTGGTTAATTGCAGGGTGCGAAGCGTGCGCACGTTTGCAGCACAATCGGCAAAGATGCAAGAGGACACATCTGTAGGAGCTGCTGGGATGTAGAGGGGAGGGCTGGGCTTTGTGGTGCCCTCTACATCTCATGGTCCCCCAGATAGGATGACAGACATGGTAAATATGCACTAAAACAAAAGATCAATCATTGCTTTTCATGCAAGTTATACAAACTTTCTGCACAGTTAATACACAAACCTTACTGTCATTTTAATAAATAGGCAACTTAATCAAAGCTTGTTCTCTTACTTTATGCAAGAGATAGAAAGTGCTTCAGAATTCTGTGCGTTTACTATTCTCTCCTGAGTCAAAGAACATCACTGGCAAATAATGCCCTGGCTTGGGTAGTTTAGATAATTCCTGATATCAGTCGTGTTGCCCTTCTTGCAGGGTACATCTGGGCAGAGGAAATAGTTTGCCAGTCTGAGCTTCCTATCAGTGCCCCTTGTCTGGGAGAGTCCCTTCCCATTAGCAGTGTTGGTGGATGTACACCCTCTCAGTCAGCCTATAACATTCCCTGATAACATAGAGCGTTGTCTGGGAGAGGAGAGTCCCTTGCCATTAGCAGTGTTGGTGGATGTACACCCTCTCAGTCAGCCTATAACATTCCCTGATAACATAGAGAGTTGTCTGGGAGAGGAGAGTCCCTTGCCATTAGCAGTGTTGGTGGATGTACACCCTCTCAGTCAGCCTATAGCATTCCCTGATAACATAGAGCGTTGTCTGGGAGAGGAGAGTCCCTTGCCATTAGCAGTGTTGGTGGATGTACACCCTCTCAGTCAGCCTATAACATTACCTGATAACATAGAGCGTTGTCTGGGAGAGGAGAGTCCCTTGCCATTAGCAGTGTTGGTGGATGTACACCCTCTCAGTCAGCCTATAGCATTCCCTGATAACATAGAGAGTTGTCTGGGAGAGGAGAGTCCCTTGCCATTAGCAGAGTTGGTGGATGTACACCCTCTCAGTCAGCCTATAGCATTCCCTGATAACATAGAGCGTTGTCTGGGAGAGGAGAGTCCCTTGCCATTAGCAGTGTTGGTGGATGTACACCCTCTCAGTCAGCCTATAGCATTCCCTGATAACATAGAGCGTAGTCTATGAGAGGAGAGTCCCTTGCCATTAGCAGTGTTGGTGGATGTACACCCTCTCAGTCAGCCTATAGCATTCCCTGATAACATAGAGCGTTGTCTGGGAGAGGAGAGTCCCTTGCCATTAGCAGTGTTGGTGGCTGCACACCCTCTCAGTCAGCCTATAACATTCCCTGATAACATAGAGCGTTGTCTGGGAGAGGAGAGTCCCTTGCCATTAGCAGTGTTGGTGGATGTACACCCTCTCAGTCAGCCTATAACATTCCCTGATAACATAGAGCGTTGTCTGGGAGAGGAGAGTCCCTTGCCATTAGCAGTGTTGGTGGATATACACCCTCTCAGTCAGCCTATAGCATTCCCTGATAGCATAGAGCGTTGTCTGGGAGAGGAGAGTCCCTTCCCATTAGCAGTGTTGGTGGATGTACACCCTCTCAGTCAGCCTATAGCATTCCCTGATAACATAGAGCGTTGTCTGGGAGAGGAGAGTCCCTTGCCATTAGCAGTGTTGGTGAATGTACACCCTCTCAGTCAGCCAATAGCATTCCCTGATAACATAGAGCGTTGTCTGGGAGAGGAGAGTCCCTTGCCATTAGCAGTGTTGGTGGATGTACACCCTCTCAGTCAGCCTATAACATTCCCTGATAACATAGAGCATTGTCTGGGAGAGGAGAGTCCCTTGCCATTAGCAGTGTTGGTGGATGTACACCCTCTCAGTCAGCCTATAACATTCCCTGATAACATAGAGCATTGTCTGGGAGAGGAGAGTCCCTTGCCATTAGCAGTGTTGGTGGATGTACACATTCTCAGTCAGCCTATAGCATTCCCTGATAACATAGAGCGTTGTCTGGGAGAGGAGAGTCCCATTAGCAGTGTTGGTGGATGTACACCCTGTCAGTCAGCCTATAACATTCCCTGATAACATAGAGCGTTGTCTGGGAGAGGAGAGTCCAATTAGCAGTGTTGGTGGATGTACACCCTCTCAGTCAGCCTATAACATTCCCTGATAACATAGAGCGTTGTCTGGGAGAGGAGAGTCCCTTGTCATTAGCAGTGTTGGTGGATGTACACCCTGACAGTCAGCCTATAGCATTCCCTGATAACATAGAGCGTTGTCTGGGAGAGGAGAGTCCCATTAGCAGTGTTGGTGGATGTACACCCTGTCAGTCAGCCTATAGCATTCCCTGATAACATAGAGCGTTGTCTGGGAGAGGAGAGTCCCTTCCCATTAGCAGTGTTGGTGGATGTACACCCTCTCAGTCAGCCTAAAGCATTCCCTGATAACATAGAGCGTTGTCTGGGAGAGGAGAGTCCCTTGCCATTAGCAGTGTTGGTGGCTGTACACCCTCTCAGTCAGCCTATAGCATTCCCTGATAACATAGAGCGTTGTCTGGGAGAGGAGAGGCCCTTCCCATTAGCAGTGTTGGTGGATGTACACCTTCTCAGTCAGCCTATAACATTCCCAGATAACATAGAGCGTTGTCTGGGAGAGGAGAGTCCCTTGCCATTAGCAGTGTTGGTGGATGTACACCCTCTCAGTCAGCCTATAACATTCCCTGATAACATAGAGCGTTGTCTGGGAGAGGAGAGTCCCTTGCCATTAGCAGTGTTGGTGGATATACACCCTCTCAGTCAGCCTATAGCATTCCCTGATAACATAGAGCGTTGTCTGGGAGAGGAGAGTCCCTTCCCATTAGCAGTGTTGGTGGATATACACCCTCTCAGTCAGCCTATAACATTCCCTGATAACATAGAGCGTTGTCTGGGAGAGGAGAGTCCCTTCCCATTAGCAGTGTTGGTGGATGTACACCTTCTCAGTCAGCCTATAACATTCCCTGATAACATAGAGCGTTGTCTGGGAGAGGAGAGTCCCTTGCCATTAGCAGTGTTGGTGAATGTACACCCTCTCAGTCAGCCTATAGCATTCCCTGATAACATAGAGCGTTGTCTGGGAGAGGAGAGTCCCTTGCTATTAGCAGTGTTGGTGGATGTACACCCTCTCAGTCAGCCTATAGCATTCCCTGATAACATAGAGCGTTGTCTGGGAGAGGAGAGTCCCTTGCCATTAGCAGTGTTGGTGAATGTACACCCTCTCAGTCAGCCTATAGCATTCCCTGATAACATAGAGCGTTGTCTGGGAGAGGAGAGTCCCTTGCCATTAGCAGTGTTGGTGGCTGCACACCCTCTCAGTCAGCCTATAGCATTCCCTGATAACATAGAGCGTAGTCTATGAGAGGAGAGTCCGTTGCCATTAGCAGTGTTGGTGAATGTACACCCTCTCAGTCAGCCTATAACATTCCCTGATAACATAGAGCGTTGTCTGGGAGAGGAGAGTCCCTTGCCATTAGCAGTGTTGGTGGATATACACCCTCTCAGTCAGCCTATAACATTCCCTGATAACATAGGGCGTTGCCTGGGAGAGAAGAGTCCCTTCCCAATAGCAGTGTTGGTGGATGTACACCTTCTCAGTCAGCCTATAGCATTCCCTGATAACATAGAGCGTTGTCTGGGAGAGGAGAGTCCCTTGCCATTAGCAGTGTTGGTGGATGTACACCCTCTCAGTCAGCCTATAGCATTCCCTGATAACATAGAGCGTTGTCTGGGAGAGGAGAGTCCCTTGCCATTAGCAGTGTTGGTGGATGCACACCCTCTCAGTCAGCCTATAGCATTCCCTGATAACGTAGAGCGTTGTCTGGGAGAGGAGAGTCCATTGCCATTAGCAGTGTTGGTGGCTGCACACCCTCTCAGCCAGCCTATAACATTCCCTGATAACATAGAGCGTTGTCTGGGAGAGGAGAGTCCCTTGCCATTAGCAGTGTTGGTGGATGTACACCCTCTCAGTCAGCCTATAGCATTCCCTGATAACATAGAGCGTTGTCTGGGAGAGGAGAGTCCCGTCCCATTAGCAGTGTTGGTGGCTGCACACCCTCTAGGTCAGCCTATAACATTACCTGATAACATAGAGCGTTGTCTGGGAGAGGAGAGTCCCATTAGCAGTGTTGGTGGCTGCACACCCTCTCAGTCAGCCTATAACATTCCCTGATAACATAGAGCGTTGTCTGGAAGAGGAGAGTCCCATTAGCAGTGTTGGTGGATGTACACCCTCTCAGTCAGCCTATAGCATTCCCTGATAACATAGAGCGTAGTCTATGAGAGGAGAGTCCCTTGCCATTAGCAGTGTTGGTGGATATACACCCTCTCAGTCAGCCTATAGCATTCCCTGATAACATAGAGCGTTGTCTGGGAGAGGAGAGTCCCTTGCCATTAGCAGTGTTGGTGGATGTACACCCTCTCAGTCAGCCTATAGCATTCCCTGATAACATAGAGCGTTGTCTGGGAGAAGAGAGTCCCTTGCCATTAGCAGTGTTGGTGGATGTACACCCTCTCAGTCAGCCAATAGCATTCCCTGATAACGAAGAGCGTTGTCTGGGAGAGGAGAGTCCCTTGCCATTAGCAGTGTTGGTGGCTGCACACCCTCTCAGTCAGCCTATAAAATTCCCTGATAACATAGAGCGTTGTCTGGGAGAGGAGAGTCCCTTGCCATTAGCAGTGTTGGTGGATGTACACCCTCTCAGTCAGCCTATAGCATTCCCTGATAACATAGACTGTTGTCTGGGAGAGGAGAGTCCCATTAGCAGTGTTGGTGGATGTACACCCTCTCAGTCAGCCTATAGCATTCCCTGATAACATAGAGCGTTGTCTGGGAGAGGAGAGTCCCTTCCCATTAGCAGTGTTGGTGGATGTACACCCTCCCAGTCAGCCTATAGCATTCCCTGATAACATAGAGCGTTGTCTGGGAGAGGAGAGTCCCTTCCCATTAGCAGTGTTGGTGGATATACACCCTCTCAGTCAGCCTATAGCATTCCCTGATAACATAGAGCGTTGTCTGGGAGAGGAGAGTCCCTTGCCATTACCAGTGTTGGTGGATGTACACCCTCTCAGTCAGCCTATAGCATTCCCTGATAACATAGAGCGTTGTCTGGGAGAGGAGAGTCCCATTAGCAGTGTTGGTGGATGTACACCTTCTCAGTCAACCTATAGCATTCCCTGATAACATAGAGCGTTGTCTGGGAGAGGAGAGTCCCTTGCCATTAGCAGTGTTGGTGGATGTACACCCTCTCAGTCAGCCTATAGCATTCCCTGATAACATAGAGCGTTGTCTGGGAGAGGAGAGGCCCTTCCCATTAGCAGTGTTGGTGGACGTACACCCTCTCAGTCAGCCTATAGCATTCCCTGATAACATAGAGCGTTGTCTGGGAGAGAAGAGTCCCATTAGCAGTGTTGGTGGATGTACACCCTCTCAGTCAGCCTATAACATTCCCTGATAACATAGAGCGTTGTCTGGGAGAGGAGAGTCCCTTGCCATTAGCAGTGTTGGTGGATGTACACCCTCTCAGTCAGCCTATAGCATTCCCTGATAACATAGAGCGTTGTCTGGGAGAGGAGAGGCCCTTCCCATTAGCAGTGTTGGTGGACGTACACCCTCTCAGTCAGCCTATAGCATTCCCTGATAACATAGAGCGTTGTCTGGGAGAGGAGAGTCCCTTGCCATTAGCAGTGTTGGTGGATGTACACCCTCTCAGTCAGCCTATAACATTCCCTGATAACATAGAGCGTTGTCTGGGAGAGGAGAGTCCCTTGCCATTAGCAGTGTTGGTGGATGTACACCCTCTCAGTCAGCCTATAGTATTCCCTGATAACATAGAGCGTTGTCTGGGAGAGGAGAGTTCCTTGCCATTAGCAGTGTTGGTGGATGTACACCCTCTCAGTCAGCCTATAGCATTCCCTGATAACATAGAGCGTTGTCTGGGAGAAGAGAGTCCCTTGCCATTAGCAGTGTTGGTGGATGTACACCCTCTCAGTCAGCCTATAGCATTCCCTGATAACGAAGAGCGTTGTCTGGGAGAGGAGAGTCCCTTGCCATTAGCAGTGTTGGTGGCTGCACACCCTCTCAGTCAGCCTATAAAATTCCCTGATAACATAGAGCGTTGTCTGGGAGAGGAGAGTCCCTTGCCATTAGCAGTGTTGGTGGATGTACACCCTCTCAGTCAGCCTATAGCATTCCCTGATAACATAGACCGTTGTCTGGGAGAGGAGAGTCCCATTAGCAGTGTTGGTGGATGTACACCCTCTCAGTCAGCCTATAGCATTCCCTGATAACATAGAGCGTTGTCTATAAGAGGAGAGTCCCTTGCCATTAGCAGTGTTGGTGGATGTACACCCTCCCAGTCAGCCTATAGCATTCCCTGATAACATAGAGCGTTGTCTGGGAGAGGAGAGTCCCTTCCCATTAGCAGTGTTGGTGGATGTACACCCTCCCAGTCAGCCTATAGCATTCCCTGATAACATAGAGCGTTGTCTGGGAGAGGAGAGTCCCTTCCCATTAGCAGTGTTGGTGGATATACACCCTCTCAGTCAGCCTATAGCATTCCCTGATAACATAGAGCGTTGTCTGGGAGAGGAGAGTCCCTTGCCATTACCAGTGTTGGTGGATGTACACCCTCTCAGTCAGCCTATAGCATTCCCTGATAACATAGAGCGTTGTCTGGGAGAGGAGAGTCCCATTAGCAGTGTTGGTGGATGTACACCTTCTCAGTCAGCCTATAGCATTCCCTGATAACATAGAGCGTTGTCTGGGAGAGGAGAGTCCCTTGCCATTAGCAGTGTTGGTGGATGTACACCCTCTCAGTCAGCCTATAGCATTCCCTGATAACATAGAGCGTTGTCTGGGAGAGGAGAGGCCCTTCCCATTAGCAGTGTTGGTGGACGTACACCCTCTCAGTCAGCCTATAGCATTCCCTGATAACATAGAGCGTTGTCTGGGAGAGTAGAGTCCCATTAGCAGTGTTGGTGGATGTACACCCTCTCAGTCAGCCTATAACATTCCCTGATAACATAGAGCGTTGTCTGGGAGAGGAGAGTCCCTTGCCATTAGCAGTGTTGGTGGATGTACACCCTCTCAGTCAGCCTATAACATTCCCTGATAACATAGAGCGTTGTCTGGGAGAGGAGAGTCCCTTGCCATTAGCAGTGTTGGTGGATGTACACCCTCTCAGTCAGCCTATAGCATTCCCTGATAACATAGAGCGTTGTCTGGGAGAGGAGAGTCCCTTGCCATTAGCAGTGTTGGTGGATGTAAACCCTCTCAGTCAGCCTATAGCATTCCCTGATAACATAGAGCGTTGTCTGGGAGAGGAGAGTCCCTTGCCATTAGCAGTGTTGGTGGATGCACACCCTCTCAGTCAGCCTATAGCATTCCCTGATAACATAGAGCGTTGTCTGGGAGAGGAGAGTCCCTTGCCATTAGCAGTGTTGGTGGATGTACACCCTCTCAGTCAGCCTATAGCATTCCCTGATAACATACAGCGTTGTCTGGGAGAGGAGAGTCCCTTCCCATTAGCAGTGTTGGTGGATGTACACCCTCTCAGTCAGCCTATAGCATTCCCTGATAACATAGAGCGTTGTCTGGGAGAGGAGAGGCCCATGCCATTAGCAGTGTTGGTGGATGTACACCCTCTCAGTCAGCCTATAGCATTCCCTGATAACATAGAGCGTTGTCTGGGAGAGGAGAGTCCCTTGCCATTAGCAGTGTTGGTGGATGTACACCCTCTCAGTCAGCCTATAGCATTCCCTGATAACATAGAGCGTTGTCTGGGAGAGGAGAGTCCCTTGCCATTAGCAGTGTTGGTGGATGTACACCCTCTCAGTCAGCCTATAACATTCCCTGATAACATAGAGCGCTGTCTGGGAGAGGAGAGTCCCTTGCCATTAGCAGTGTTGGTGGATGTACACCCTCTCAGTCAGCCTATAGCATTCCCTGATAACATAGAGCGTTGTCTGGGAGAGGAGAGTCCCTTCCCATTAGCAGTGTTGGTGGATGTACACCCTCTCAGTCAGCCTATAGCATTCCCTGATAACATAGAGCGTTGTCTGGGAGAGGAGAGGCCCTTGCCATTAGCAGTGTTGGTGGATGTACACCCTCTCAGTCAGCCTATAGCATTTCCTGATAACATAGAGCGTTGTCTGGGAGAGGAGAGTCCTTTGCCATTAGCAGTGTTGGTGGATGTACACCCTCTCAGTCAGCCTATAACATTCCCTGATAACATAGAGCGTTGTCTGGGAGAGGAGAGTCCCTTGCCATTAGCAGTGTTGGTGGATGTACACCCTCTCAGTCAGCCTATAGCATTCCCTGATAACATAGGGCGTTGTCTGGGAGAGGAGAGTCCCTTGCCATTAGCAGTGTTGGTGGATGTACACCCTCTCAGTCAGCCTATAGCATTCCCTGATAACATAGAGCGTTGTCTGGGAGAGGAGAGTCCCTTGCCATTAGCAGTGTTGGTGGATGTACACCTTCTCAGTCAGCCTATAGCATTCCCTGATAACATAGAGCGTTGTCTGGGAGAGGAGAGTCCCTTGCCATTAGCAGTGTTGGTGGATGTACACCCTCTCAGTCAGCCTATAGCATTCCCTGATAACATAGAGCGTTGTCTGGGAGAGGAGAGTCCCATTAGCAGTGTTGGTGGATGTACACCTTCTCAGTCAGCCTATAGCATTCCCTGATAACATAGAGCGTTGTCTGGGAGAGGAGAGGTCCTTGCCATTAGCAGTGTTGGTGGATGTACACCCTCCCAGTCAGCCAATAGCATTCCCTGATAACATAGAGCGTTGTCTGGGAGAGGAGAGTCCCTTGCCATTAGCAGTGTTGGTGGATGTACACCCTCCCAGTCAGCCTATAGCATTCCCTGATAACATAGAGCGTTGTCTGGGAGAGGAGAGTCCCTTGCCATTAGCAGTGTTGGTGGATGTACACCCTCTCAGTCAGCCTATAGCATTCCCTGATAACATAGAGCGTTGTCTGGGAGAGGTGAGTCCCTTGCCATTAGCAGTGTTGGTGGCTGCACACCCTCTCAGTCAGCCTATAGCATTCCCTGATAACATAGAGCGTTGTCTGGGAGAGGAGAGTCCCTTGCCATTAGCAGTGTTGGTGGATGTACACCCTCTCAGTCAGCCTATAGCATTCCCTGATAACATAGAGCGTTGTCTGGGAGAGGAGAGTCCCTTGCCATTAGCAGTGTTGGTGGCTGCACACCCTCTCAGTCAGCCTATAACATTCCCTGATAACATAGAGCATTGTCTGGGAGAGGAGAGTCCCTTGCCATTAGCAGTGTTGGTGGCTGCACACCCTCTCAGTCAGCCTACAGCATTCCCTGATAACATAGAGCGTTGTCTGGGAGAGGAGAGTCCCTTGCCATTAGCAGTGTTGGTGGATGTACACCCTCTCAGTCAGCCTATAGCATTCCCTGATAACATAGAGCGTTGTCTGGGAGAGGAGAGGCCCTTGCCATTAGCAGTGTTGGTGGATGTACACCCTCTCAGTCAGCCTATAGCATTCCCTGATAACATAGAGCGTTGTCTGGCAGAGGAGAGGCCCTTGCCATTAGCAGTGTTGGTGGATGTACACCCTCTCAGTCAGCCTATAGCATTCCCTGATAACATAGAGCGTTGTCTGGGAGAGGAGAGTCCCTTCCCATTAGCAGTGTTGGTGGATGTACACCCTCTCAGTCAGCCTATAACATTCCCTGATAACATAGAGCGTTGTCTGGGAGAGGAGAGGCCCTTGCCATTAGCAGTGTTGGTGGATGTACACCCTCTCAGTCAGCCTATAGCATTCCCTGATAACATAGAGCGTTGTCTGGGAGAGGAGAGTCCCTTCCCATTAGCAGTGTTGGTGGATGTACACCCTCTCAGTCAGCCTATAACATTCCCTGATAACATAGAGCGTTGTCTGGGAGAGGAGAGGCCCTTGCCATTAGCAGTGTTGGTGGATGTACACCCTCTCAGTCAGCCTATAGCATTCCCTGATAACATAGAGCGTTGTCTGGGAGAGGAGAGGCCCTTGCCATTAGCAGTGTTGGTGGATGTACATCCTCTCAGTCAGCCTATAGCATTCCCTGATAACATAGAGCGTTGTCTGGGAGAGGAGAGGCCCTTGCCATTAGCAGTGTTGGTGGATGTACACCCTCTCAGTCAGCCTATAGCATTCCCTGATAACCTTGTTACTCACCTCCTGCGCTTGGGACAGTCCTTCATGTAATGGCCGATCTTCCCACACACTCGACAACATCTGTCATTAGGAGCCAGCTCCCCGTCTGTCAGGACTTTAGAATCAAAGAAATATTCCTGTGAATAAGAAGACAGATTGCTCAGGGTGATAGAAGGCCAACAAAGATAATGGCTAAAATAATGAACATTATTTACAAGAATAATGCAAAAATATAATAAATACACAATTGTATAAAATGCGCAAACAGTAACTTCTGATGTATTAATACTAATAGCAAGCTATCAATAATTATAATGTATTTATCTAGTGCGAGCATCCAGAAGGTTGTGCGCACAGTGATGTGAAGCCATGGTAGACCCTTGTAATGGCGGTCACAGCTCAGGTACCATGAATAAAGATATCAGACGCCATAAGGGGAGGAAGATTTTTTTTTTTAATTTATCATCACGTAATTCAAAAATAAATCCAAAAACCAGCAAACTAAATAGAAAAAAAAAAAGAATGAAAAATTAAAATCTGTCCACTCATCAACAAGCAAACATTGGCTAGATGGCTTCGTATGACTATATCAGAGGCTTACATACATATAACATCATATTATATTGTTTACTGGTTGCAAAGTGGCTTGTTTCATAGGAGGTAGTCAAAGGGTAGGGAGGACACAGAGGTTTATAGACTATTCTGGAGTCACCATGAACTTTGCTGCTGTGTACAATAAAACCACTGTGGCCACTTGAGATTATTAAACCTTTCAGTGAGGGCAACCTGCAGCTCTCCGGCATTCCAGAATTATCTGCTAGACAAAGATCTTACAGAAAGTATTAAACCTAAAATAACGTACTGCCTGTATGTGTATCATTGTGATTACCCCTAGTACTGTCTGTATGTATCATTATGATTTCCCCTAGTACTGTCTGTATGTGTATCATTGTGATTACCCCTAGTACTGTCTGTATGTGTATCATTGTGATTACCCCTAGTACTGTCTGTATGTATCATTATGATTTCCCCTAGTACTGTCTGTATGTGTATCATTATGATTTCCCCTAGTACTGTCTGTATGTGTATCATTGTGATTACCCCTAGTACTGTCTGTATGTGTATCATTGTGATTTCCCCTAGTACTGTCTGTGTGTATCATTGTGATTTCCCCTAGTACTGTCTGTATGTGTATCATTGTGATCTCCCCTAGTACTGTCTGTGTGTATCATTGTGATTTCCCATAGTACTATCTGTATCATTGTGATTACCCGTAGTACTGTCTGTGTGTATCATTGTGATTTCCCATAGTACTGTCTGTGTGTATCATTGTGATTTCCCTTAGTACTTTCTGTATTAATGTGTTTTCCCCTAGTACTGTCTGTATATCATTGTGATTTCCACTAGTACTGTCTGTATCATTGTGATTTCCCCTAGTACTGTCTGTGTATCATTGTGATTTCCCCTAGTACTGTCTGTGTGTATCATTGTGATTTTCCCCTAGTACTGTCTGTATTATTGTGTTTTCCCCTAGTACTGTCTGTGTGTATCATTGTGATTTTCCCCTAGTACTGTATGTATCATTGTGATTACCCTAGTACTGTCTGTATGTGTATCATTGTGATTTCCCCTAGTACTGTCTGTATGTGTATCATTGTGATTACCCCTAGTACTGTCTGTATGTGTATCATTGTGATTTCCCCTAGTACTGTCTGTGTGTATCATTGTGATTTCCCCTAGTACTGTCTGTATGTGTATCATTGTGATCTCCCCTAGTACTGTCTGTGTGTATCATTGTGATTTCCCATAGTACTATCTGTATCATTGTGATTACCCGTAGTACTGTCTGTGTGTATCATTGTGATTTCCCATAGTACTGTCTGTGTGTATCATTGTGATTTCCCTTAGTACTTTCTGTATTAATGTGTTTTCCCCTAGTACTGTCTGTATATCATTGTGATTTCCACTAGTACTGTCTGTACCATTGTGATTTCCCCTAGTACTGTCTGTGTATCATTGTGATTTCCCCTAGTACTGTCTGTGTGTATCATTGTGATTTTCCCCTAGTACTGTCTGTATTATTGTGTTTTCCCCTAGTACTGTCTGTATGTGTATCATTGTGATTTCCACTAGTACTGTCTGTATCATTGTGATTTCCCCTAGTACTGTCTGTGTGTATCATTGTGATTTCCCTTAGTACTGTCTGTATTATTGTGATTTCCCCTAGTACTGTCTGTATTATTGTGATTTCCCTTAGTACTGTCTGTATTATTGTGATTTCCCTTAGTACTGTCTGTATTATTGTGATTTCCCCTAGTACTGTCTGTGTGTATCATTGTGATTTCCCTTAGTACTGTCTGTATCATTGTGATTTCCCCTAGTACTGTCTGTATCATTGTGATTACCCCTAGTACTGTCTATATGTATCATTGTGATTACCCCTAGTACTGTCTATATGTATCATTGTGATTTCCCCTAGTACTGTCTGTGTGTATCATTGTGATTTCCCCTAGTACTGTCTGTATGTGTATCATTGTGATTTCCCCTAGTACTGTCTGTATTATTGTGATTTCCCCTAGTACTGTCTGTGTGCATCATTGTGATTTCTCCTAGTACTGTGTGTGTATCATTGTGATTACCCCTAGTACTGTCTGTGTGTATAATTGTGATTTCCCCTAGTACTGTCTGTATGTGTATCATTGTGATTTCCCCTAGTACTGTCTGTATTATTGTGATTTCCACTAGTACTGTCTGTGTGTATCATTGTGATTTCCCATAGTGCTGCTGTGTACAATAAAACAACTGTGGCCACTTGAGATTATTAAACCTTTCAGTGAGGGCAACCTGCAGCTCTCCGGCATTCCAGAATTATCTGCTAGACAAAGATCTTACAGAAAGTATTAAACCTAAAATAACGTACTGTCTGTATGTGTATCATTGTGATTTCCCCTAGTACTGTCTGTATGTGTATCATTGTGATTACCCCTAGTACTGTCTGTATGTGTATCATTGTGATTTCCCCTAGTACTGTCTGTATGTGTATCATTGTGATTTCCCATAGTACTGTCTGTAATGTGTATATATCATTGTGATTTCCCATAGTACTGTCTGTATGTGTATCATTGTGATCTCCCCAAGTACTGTCTGTGTGTATCATTGTGATTTCCCATAGTACTGTCTGTATCATTGTGATTACCCGTAGTACTGTCTGTGTGTATCATTGTGATTTCCCATAGTAGTCTGTATGTGTATCATTGTGATTACCCCTAGTACTGTCTGTGTGTATCATTGTGATTTCCCTTAGTACTTTCTGTATTAATGTGTTTTCCCCTAGTACTGTCTGTATATCATTGTGATTTCCACTAGTACTGTCTGTATCATTGTGATTTCCCCTAGTACTGTCTATATGTATCATTGTGATTACCCCTAGTACTGTCTGTGTGTATCATTGTGATTTCCCCTAGTACTGTCTGTATGTGTATCATTGTGATTTCCCCTAGTACTGTCTGTATTATTGTGATTTCCCCTAGTACTGTCTGTGTGCATCATTGTGATTTCCCCTAGTACTGTCTGTATCATTGTGATTTCCCCTAGGACTGTGTCTGTATCATTGTGATTACCCCTAGTACTGTCTGTATGATTGTGATTTCCCCTAATACTGTCTGTGTGTATCATTGTGATTTCCCATAGTACTGTGTGTGTGTATCATTGTGATTTCCCCTAGTACTGTCTGTATCATTATGATTTCCCCTAGTACGGTCTGTGTGCATCATTGTGTTTTCCCATAGTACTGTCTGTATCATTGTGATTTCCCCTAGTACTGTCTGTGTGCATCATTGTGATTTCCCATAGTGCTGCTGTGTACAATAAAACAACTGTGGCCACTTGAGATTATTAAACCTTTCAGTGAGGGCAACCTGCAGCTCTCCGGCATTCCAGAATTATTTGCTAGACAAAGATCTTACAGAAAGTATTATACCTAAAATAACGAACTGTCTGTATGTGTAGCATTGTGATTACCCCTAGTACTGTCTGTGTGTATCATTGTGATTTCCCCTAGTACTGTATGTCTGTGTATCATTGTGATTTCCCATAGTACTGTCTGTATGTGTATCATTGTGATTTCCCTTAGTACTGTCTGTGTGTATCATTGTGATTTCCCCTAGTACTGTCTGTATCATTGTGATTTCCCCTAGTACTGTCTGTATCATTGTGATTTTCCCCTAGTACTGTCTGTATCATTGTGATTTTCCCTTAGCACTGTCTGTATCATTGTGATTTTCCCCTAGCACTGTCTGTATCATTGTGATTTTCCCCTAGTACTGTCTGTATCATTGTGATTTTCCCCTAGTACTGTCTGTATCATTGTGATTTCCGCTAGTACTGTCTGTATCATTGTGATTTCCCCTAGTACTGTCTGTGTGTATCATTGTGATTTCCCCTAGTACTGTCTGTGTGTATCATTGTGATTTCCCCTAGTACAGTCTGTATCATTGTGATTTCCCCTAATACTGTCTGTGTGTATCATTGTGATTTCCCATAGTACTGTGTGTGTGTATCACTGTGATTTCCAATAGTACTGTCTGTATTAATGTGATTTACCTTAGTATTGTCTGTATCATTGTGATTACCCCTAGTACTGTCTGTGTGTATCATTGTGATTTCCCCTAGTACTGTCTGTATTAATGTGATTTCCCCTAGTACTGTCTGTGTGCATCATTGTGATTTCCCCTAGTACTATCTGTATGTGTATCATTGTGATTTCCTCTAGTACTGTCTGTGTGTATCATTGTGATTTCCCCTAGTACTGTCTGTATCATTGTGATTTCCCCTAGTACTGTCTGTATCATTGTGATTTTCCCCTAGTACTGTCTGTATCATTGTGATTTTCCCTTAGCACTGTCTGTATCATTGTGATTTTCCCCTAGCACTGTCTGTATCATTGTGATTTTCCCCTAGTACTGTCTGTATCATTGTGATTTTCCCCTAGTACTGTCTGTATCATTGTGATTTCCGCTAGTACTGTCTGTATCATTGTGATTTTCCCCTAGTACTGTCTGTATCATTGTGATTTCCTTTAGTACTGTCTGTATCATTGTGATTTCCCCTAGTAGTGTCTGTATGTATCATTGTGATTTCCCCTAGTACTGTCTGTATCATTGTGATTTCCCCTAGTACTGTCTGTATCATTGTGATTTCCCCTAGTACTGTCTGTATCATTGTGATTTCCCCTAGTACTGTCTGTATCATTGTGATTTCCCCTAGTACGGTCTGTGTGCATCATTGTGTTTTCCCATAGTACGGTCTGTATCATTGTGATTTCCCCTAGTACTGTCTGTGTGCATCATTGTGATTTCCCATAGTGCTGCTGTGTACAATAAAACAACTGTGGCCACTTGAGATTATTAAACCTTTCAGTGAGGGCAACCTGCAGCTCTCCGGCATTCCAGAATTATTTGCTAGACAAAGATCTTACAGAAAGTATTATACCTAAAATAACAAACTGTCTGTATGTGTAGCATTGTGATTACCCCTAGTACTGTCTGTGTGTATCATTGTGATTTCCCCTAGTACTGTATGTCTGTGTATCATTGTGATTTCCCCAAGTACTGTCTGTATGTGTATCATTGTGATTTCCCATAGTACTGTCTGTATGTGTATCATTGTGATTTCCCTTAGTACTGTCTGTGTGTATCATTGTGATTTCCCCTAGTACTGTCTGTGTGTATCATTGTGATTTCCCCTAGTACTGTCTGTGTGTATCATTGTGATTTCCCCTAGTACTGTCTGTGTGTATCATTGTGATTTCCCCTAGTACTGTCTGTGTGTATCATTGTGATTTCCCCTAGTACAGTCTGTATCATTGTGATTTCCCCTAATACTGTCTGTGTGTATCATTGTGATTTCCCATAGTACTGTGTGTGTGTATCACTGTGATTTCCAATAGTACTGTCTGTATTAATGTGATTTACCTTAGTATTGTCTGTATCATTGTGATTACCCCTAGTACTGTCTGTGTGTATCATTGTGATTTCCCCTAGTACTGTCTGTATTAATGTGATTTCCCCTAGTACTGTCTGTGTGCATCATTGTGATTTCCCATAGTACTCTGTCTGTATGTGTATCATTGTGATTTCCTCTAGTACTGTCTGTGTGTATCATTGTGATTTCCCCTAGTACTGTCTGTATCATTGTGATTTCCCCTAGTACTGTCTGTATCATTGTGATTTTCCCCTAGTACTGTCTGTATCATTGTAATTTTCCCTTAGCACTGTCTGTATCATTGTGATTTTCCCCTAGCACTGTCTGTATCATTGTGATTTTCCCCTAGTACTGTCTGTATCATTGTGATTTTCCCCTAGTACTGTCTGTATCATTGTGATTTCCGCTAGTACTGTCTGTATCATTGTGATTTTCCCCTAGTACTGTCTGTATCATTGTGATTTCCTTTAGTACTGTCTGTATCATTGTGATTTCCCCTAGTACTGTCTGTATCATTGTGATTTCCCCTAGTAGTGTCTGTATGTATCATTGTGATTTCCCCTAGTACTGTCTGTATCATTGTGATTTCCCCTAGTACTGTCTGTATCATTGTGATTTCCCTCTAGTACTGTCTGTATCATTGTGATTTCCGCTAGTACTGTCTATATCATTGTGATTTTCCCCTAGTACTGTCTGTATCATTGTGATTTCCCCTAGTACTGTCTGTATCATTGTGATTTCCCCTAGTAGTGTCTGTATGTATCATTGTGATTTCCCCTAGTACTGTCTGTATCATTGTGATTTCCCCTAGTACTGTCTGTATCATTGTGATTTCCCCTAGTACTGTCTGTATGAATCATTGTGATTTCCCCTAGTACTGTCTCTGTACCATTGTGATTTCCCCTAGTACTGTCTGTATCATTGTGATTTCCCCTAGTACTGTCTGTATCATTGTGATTTTTGCTGTACAGCACTACAGACACCTGGTGGCGTCATGGATATAAATGATGATGATAATAAATCCCAACCTTTTTGTCGTCATTCTTTTAATTTTAATAAACAAGAGATTAACTGGAATCTTACTCCTTCGTGGCCAGGTTGTGGATAATTAGGGGTCCCGAACAATTTCCTTCCATTAATGAATGCCTTCATGATGAAATTAGTCACTGAGAGAAAGGATATGAACAAATACTTAGTATTATATTATGTTGTAAAGCAGGCAATCTAAGAAATGGGGCTCACACAAACGCACACAGCTAACATCGATCAGCTAAGGATAACCTGCTCGTGGCTCCTGTGTAACAGCCACAAGATACAATTACCTTTGTCAATGTTTCAGGTATTTTCAAAACTAAACTGTTTTTTTCTTTAAGAAAAAAGTTAAGGGAATTAGTTGTTTGAATGCATTACACACTAAGGGCCGTATTCAATTAGTTTCGCCTCCGCGATAAAGTTCCGCCTGCCCGACTTTTCGCCTACATCATGTATTTTGGATGCGTAAACTTATTGTGCGCGTCCTCGCTATTCACCATATTCAATTATAAAGCACGCGAAAACGGCAAGCGGCGAATTCAGAACAGGCAGAAAGTACTGTCAGAATTGGGGAAATCAGCCTGAACCCCCAAAAAAGATGCAGTAACATTGGGGATCTATGTAGATGTGTCCGAAT